>CAXITT010000971.1:185665-198504 GCA_964033795.1 Lymnaea stagnalis
TTGGGGGGGGTGGGGGGTGGGGTGGGGGTGGCTTTAGTAAGATGCATATCTCACCATCTTAAGTTCTTAGAGGAATTTAGAGATTTTTTTTTTTTTTTAGTAATGCCTATAAGACAACTTTATTTAACATGATGAAGTCAGAGACGCAATACTCCCGAAAGGGTAATATTACGTATAACTTAGGCAGGCGTCAGTTGTATGTTGGTACATTCAAGGAACATACAGATTTGTGACCGTTTTTACGCTTGGCACATGTTAGGTGTACATCGTGCATTATGAGATACGTTAACACAGCGGTTCTCAACCTGTGGGTCGCGACCCCTTTGGGGGGTCGAACGACCCTTTTACAGGGGTCGCCTAAGCCATCGGAAAACACATGTACCCTACAGTTATGAAGAAGCAACGACAAAAATTTCGAGATTGTGGGTCGCCACAACGTGAGGAAATATATTAAAGGGTCGCGGCATTAGAAAGGTTGAGACCCACATATGCCAGGGTTCATGTAAGGTAGTATATCAGGTGTAATATGTCAGGTGTGCATCAGATGCATGATCGTCGCACGTCGGATATGTATATTTGCCAGATGCGTGATGGGTGTATAAAAGAATATATAAAATATGCTTAATGTACGTCAGGAACATACTAGATTTATGTCAGATATCTGTATATTTTTTTTAGCTTATAATATTGGGTATAATTTTTCAACAATGACGTTTATAAAAAAAAAATTATTTATAGCTAAGGCAGTAATAAATTACAATGCCTTATTGTAGTGGCGCTCCTGTTTGATGGACTAGAAACGCATTGCAAAAGACAATTATTTGGGTTTTTGTGTGTGTTTTTTTGTGTTGTATTTTTAAATTCCTTTTGAAATTTTCTCTCAGTATCAACAACTGTATGGCTGTAATGCGCCCGGGTAACAAGGGGCTGTAATGCGCCCGGGTAACAAGGGGAATTAAGTCGTAAAACTGCGGCAAATTGCACGCCATAAAATGAATTATGAGACATCAGGTGGGGGGGGGGGCGGCATTACCGTACACGGGCCACAACGACAGTGGGAAATGGTGGGCATGTGCAGTCATGGGCGGATCAACGGCTATAGGGCGAGTGGGCGAAGCAAGGCTGTTAGGTATTTTATTTTAATATGTGGCAAAGTGTGTGTGTGGGGGGTGGTGGCGGGTATGACGAGGCCTGTCAGAGGCGTGGCTAGGGTGCCTATTGTTTGGTTACATTTACAAGGGCCTATTTTTTTATTTTTTTTTATAATTTTTTTTAGATATATATAGAATTATTTAGCATTAGAAACATATTGAGGAAATTATTTTTTTTTAAAAATGGATAGAAGTATGTAGGCTTGAAGTAGGTATAACGTAAATTTGAAGCAGGTTTGAAGTGGGTTTAAACTAGATTTAATCTGGGTGTAAAGTATGTATATTGTAGGTTTAAAGTACGTTGGAAGTAGGTTTAAACTAGGTTTAAACAAGGTTGGAAGTAGGTTTAAAGTAGCTTTAAACAAGGTTGGAAGTAGTTTTAAAGTAGGTTTTAAGTAGGTTGGAAGTAGGTTTAAAGTAGGTGTAAAGTTGGTTAAATGTAGGTTTAAAGTAGGTGTAAAATAGGTTGGAAGTAGGTTTATGGCTCACTGAACAAATTCGTCAGTAGTCCGACTGGTTCTTACGATGTCCAGGGAAGAAAATGCAATGCAGTCGACCTTGACCTGTTTAACACGTTGTACCTTAAGACAGTTCATGAAGCCGACGCAGGAGGTAAAATGTGACAACCATGCCGCTTATACAACTTGTACTGCCTTACATAACAACTGGCACTTTATGTCAACCAGCCAACCCGATGGCATCCACCCATCCTTAATGTGGGAACCATCCCGCTTATAAAACGTGTCCAGCCTGACATAACAACTCGCACTTTACGTAAACCGGCCAACCCGATCGAAACCAACCCATCCTTATGCAACCCATGAAATCACGGTAAACCCAGCCCAACACTTTTTTAAAGAACAACCCAACCTTTTCACAACCCGATCTTCTTCAGAGTTCAAAGTTACACTAAATCATTAATAGACCCACATTTTCAAAGGGCTCTGTCACTGTGACTATCGTGTATATTTCAATATGCTTGTCAGTCGGCCATGTTTGACGTGCCTCCATTTTAAATCACGTGACCGACGGGCGGAGGGGGAATTTAAAAAAAAAAACAAAAAAGAAAGGAATGCCGTGCCTGGTCTCCGTCGTGACAGCGACGTATCGAGGTGGCAGGCCAACTGTCATGTCATGCTGTCAAAAACCCGTTTACGGTGTCATCCAGCCGTCATCTCTGTGGATAATTGGTGGATAATGGTGGATAATGTGTGGGTTTATATTCTCAAACGAAACCATGGGCACTTGAAAGCTCAAACAGGGCGGGGGGAGACTTCGTTTTCATTTTAACTTTATTTTTTTTAAATGTATATATTTTTTTTAAATAACTTTTTAAAATTAAAATTACAAAATCATTTTTACATTTTTTTATAAAGTAAATGACACAATGTCCAGAAATAAAAGTAATACGAATTAAATACTTACTAGTTACAGCCCGCCAAACATTGGCGACAGCAATGCGGGAACTTCCGATCTTTCTAAAGTTACTTGACAAAACATGAACCCAAGTAACGCACATGTAAGAATCCCAATTTTTGCTACACCCCCTCCCCCCCCCCCCCCCCCCCCCATAAAAAACCCCATTTTTCCCCCCCCCCCCCCCCCCCCCCCCCCACTCATGATACGCCACTGCACACTTTTTCTTTCACGCCCATCAGCTGTAATAATAGTCTGATGTCCCAGCCACTTTTAAACTGAACATTTGTTACATCATATTCAAAGTGAGACGATTTCATTTGCTGAAAAGAAAAGACAATATTACGCACCAAATGGAAGCAGCCACACCACAAGCAAAATATATATACAAGAGATATCTCGAGTCGGTGGCGGCCACTCCATGACGTGAAATATGAATCTTTTTCGCACCGCGACATTTTGTGATCGCGGTAAGTGTGTATTTGTTTAAGGTGTGCATTTCGTACTCACCGACCCCGAACGTTGCGCGTGTAAAATACAGGGAGAGGTCAATAATTCAAAATAATAATTCAAGATGTCACTCCATGTATCCACCGACGCTTAGTTGTACTGACTATGTATGCAGGCAGCATGGCGGGTAACGAACGCGTTCTTCTGCGTTCATTTGGTACGTAAGTGATCAAGTGCACGACGGGGGGAAGCAGCGAATGAGAGCGCAGCACGGTGCGCAGTGAGAGCGGGAATTGGAAAAAGAAAAATCCACTCGGGAATTATTTATTGAAAAGATTGAAGAGCAAAATTTCAGTTTAAATAAATTGAAGGTGATTCGCTTACATGGGTATTCTATAAATAGAGCTGGATATATATATTTTATTTAAGGGGAAATAAATCATTTTAACAATAAGTAGTTTTTGTCAAACACTTTTATCAAATCTCAGCACACAAAAAAAGGTATGGGGGAGGTTGGGGGCGGGGGGGGGGGGGGGGGGGAACAAATGTGGTGGCTGACTAAAAATGAGCACTGACATAATGACTTCTTAGATAAATTACGAAGCTTAATCAAATACAGATTTCTACATCTCTCCTGCACTGTACGACATACATTATAACATGTACTGTACGAAATATATAAAAAATAATGTAAATAATGCATAGCACAGCACTGTACGAAATGCATAACATATACTGTAGGAAATACATAACATATACTGTACGAAATACTAAACATATACTGTACAAAATATATGACAGATGCTGTAAGAAATGCATATACGAAGTACATGAAATCATGGAATTTAATAAGATGCCTGAATTCTCTTTATTATTTCGATTTTTTTTTTATTATTAACGGGGTTCGGGGTTCGTTCCGTGTGTCTTGTTTTCTCTAGATTGTTATTGCCCTCCGACCCCACAACCTCCACTTCTCCTCCCACTTCTCCCACTTCTCCTCCCAATACACTTACACTTATTAACCCCGAGCTGGTGGAAGCATAGGTTTGAAGAAAAAAACGTGCCCACCTGAGTGTGCAGATAATGCCAGATCGAAGAATAGATTTCAATCTCAGGGAGGGGTCGATTCTTTACCTGGGCCAGTTTGCTGGAGGCGTTTGGGGGGGGGGGGGAACGGACGGGGCTTTGACCTAGTTTAACACATCTACACGATCCGTTTCCGGTGTCTGATTGTTTGGGTGGCGAGCTTGATTCAGTGGGGCGTCGTTGTCTCCCAAGCCNCCCCCCGTGGGCTGGATGTGAATGGCTTTTGTCTTTGACAGCGGTTCTCAAATAGTGCATTCCGATATGTTTTTTGTTCCCTTCAAAATATCATTCCATAAGTACAGTGACGTCCTCAATGGGTACAGTGGCGTTATTACTGAGTAAGGTGGCGCCTTCACTAAGTACGGTGGCAACCTCATCGCTGATTGCAATGACGTCATCGCTGATTGCATTGACGTCATCGCCGAGTTGGGTGACGTCGTCACTGAGTAGAGTGCCGTCATCACTGAGTACTATGACGTCATCGCTGAGTACAGTGAGGTCATCACAAGCCGGCTTCACAACACATGCACGTGGAGTTGTTAGGATGCATATTTATGTATTATTTATGTATCGATTTATAGATATCCTTCCCCCCTGGATTTAAAGATATCCTTCCCTCCTGTTCAACAGTTTTAAGAATTCGTAGCATGAGCTCCAGCACGACTGACTATATATAGAGAGAGATGGAGAAGAGACAGAGAGGGAGAAGAGACAGAGAGGGGGGCAAAAGTACACTTTGTTTATGGGAAACCATATTGCATTATGTCCTTGGATGGCTTCCTACAGCTTCAAGCAGAAGACAATATTTTTTTGAAATTATTTAAATAATTGATTATCATTTTAATTTCAAGAGGCTTCTAATAATTGATTACGAGAGAACCGCTGTTCGGGATTGTTGAATTGAACTGAAATGAAATTCCCTCTTTTTGTGGAGAAAGAAATATGTCCGACCGGATGTGCTCGGCTGATAGTGGCCGTCGCTCTTTACAGCAGCCGACGATAGATAGATCTGCATGATGCCTCTTTACGGCAACAGCTTGAGGCATGGCGCAGACGACAGAACGCGATAAACTATGCCATGGGATTACAAGGGGCCGCCCCTGGAGGGGGCGTCGATAGAAGAGACGTAGGGCGCATGTCTTGGAGAGGGCATAGGGCACGGAAAAGGGATGAGGGTTTATCAGCAGAGAAGCGTCTAATATGCATGGATAGGAGAGTAGGGAAAAAAAATATGTATTTATTAATACAGGAATTCGAGATGAGCGGAAAATAGTCATGTCCTTTGTTTGTGTTCGCGGGGCTAGAAGGAGGCCTGCAATCAAGTTGTAACAATGATGACTAAGTAGATCAGAAATAGAATATTGATATTCATAATGATAATGTATATTCAAATTTCCTTAACTGCATAATAATTAAATTTATCGAAATGATCTCTACGAACGACGAATCGCGTCACTTCCTGTTTTATGTTGCCTCGTTTTCTGAGTCAGATTTTATCAGTTTTGTCCAGATTTCCATTTAGGATTGGTCCATGAATATTTCTGTCCCGAATTTTTGGTCCATGTTAAATGAATGGCGTCTCTACGATGGCTTTTATGTTTCACCCTCTTCATTTCAATTTGACAATCGCTTCTTAATCAGATACTAGAATAAATGACCCGATGTTATCGGGTAATGATGGTAGGTCCTTTGCGATAATTTCTAACTGCTATTGCAAAAACTCATCCCAATTCATAACTTTTAAAATGTAATGATATTTACGTTTCTCACATCAGTACGTTTTGAGAAGTATTTATCTGCTATATGTGATTATGCGTACCCTACGCCCTGTCAGGTTCTTAAACTACTTTTCCCCTCCAAGCATGACCTTAAATTAATTAGTATAAATTATCACCAATTATATCACTAAAGAAGTTAATTGAGGGACAATTAATTACGCTAGAGAAATATTTTAGATTTACCCCTTTCGTGCCCTTGAATTACAACTTTTTTCTCTAATTTTTTTTAGAAAACTTAATCTTAAATTTACAACCAAAACTCTATATATGATATAAATATATTTTGTATTACAGGAATTCAATATATATTGATATCTTCATCAAAAATTTAAATGCAATTTTGCTTTTTTTATTTTTTTAAAATTATACAGTCTCAGAAAATCGTTAAAAAAAAAAGAATTATTTTGTCTAAGAAGAATCTCGATACTGTTTTTCACGTCTCTTGTGCTGCCTTGGGCAAAATGAACATACACATATTTGTAACAAGTGAATATAACTTCTTCTGTTTTCACAAATGTTATACGCCATAGCCATAGGATTTAACTCTGATGTCAACCACGTGAAAATGTACACATCCCATTTCCTACCTCCGACATGTATTTACCCAAAAAAATTATTTATTTTTCAAATTCATTCCTTTATTTTGAGGCTTACCCTGAGCTGCCCTGAGCAAGATGAACTTACACCTATTTGTAAAAAGAGAATGCAGCATCTCTTTTTTTTTTTTTACAAATGTAATACCATAAGATTTAAATATAATGTCATCCACGTAAAAATGTACACATCCTATTTCCCACCTCCGATATGTATGTACCGATGAAGGTTAATTATTTATCAAATTCATTCCTTTATTTTGAGACGTATCTTGTGCTGCCTGGGGCAACGTGACCAACCCCTCACCCACCCAGATTTAAATAAATTTAGAAAATCTTCCACCGGATCGTAGTCCCTTCCATACCCAAACTATTATATGTTGCACTTTATATGGTTCGTTCTTATTTGTATGAGGCATATGTGGATTAGTGAATGCTATTTAGATATGGAGTTGCGCTGCACTGATTGACTTAAACCGCATTTTCTTATTAGAATTATATTTAAAGGGTAGTTTTTATTGCGTTCTAAATTTAATAAATATATTTTTGAATTTAAAAAAAAAGGCACAACTTTTTAAATGAACAAATATGGAAAGCAAAAATGTGGGGGTGTTTTATTAAAAATTTAAAAAGCAAGCATTTGTATTTATTAATTTTACAATGAGAGGGGGGAAATAGATTATCAGTTTTGTCACGCGCGGTTATTAAATTTAAAGAAACCCAAGAGTTTTGGCGAAATAGGCTATTCGCGCTATGACGTCATTAACCTGATTATTTAGAACAAATTAATGCTCATTTTATTTCCCAATATTAACAACGCACTAAAAAGACGCACTAAAAACGACTGATGCTTGGGTTTTCCCGATAAATGTGATTACGCTGTAATTCTTTGATCATGATTTTTTAATTAATTTATTTTTTCATAACTTTCAAACACATATAAAATGCTTAAATTAGTTCCTTAGTTGATACTTTAAATGTATTTGTAATTTATAATAATATAACTTTAATTTTTAACACAATAAAAGCGGATTTAACATATTTTTAGCGCATGTAAATTTATTCGATTTCCGTAAATAATAAAAAAATAACTATGATTGTTTTAAGAATCCGAACGTACTTAAATCATATCTCCCTTTTGGCGTTATGTCACTGTAGCTCCATTCTGATATATATATATATGTTACCACTTGTGGCATCATTGTAACCAAGTGTATTCTAAACTGCAACTGTTCTTCTCATACATTGAACACCAATGTGACATTCTTCACAAATATATTTAATTTGAATGCTCCCTCTATCGCCACCCCCGGGCACATCCCAAACACGACGCCCCACCGCCCTCCGTAATGAGCTGCAAGGCACTGGCTCGTTTTCTTTTATTTATTCTTTTACAGACTTCAGTTTTATTGAAGTACTCACAGGATCACATCAAATAATAAAACATAAATTAGTAGCTTCTCCAATACAATAGAATAATCATAACACTTCATCTGGGTTGCTCGAATAATAGCGATATCCTTGTACAGTTGTAATGATTAAGGGAATAACTCTCTCTGAAAGACATGCGTGGGTAACATGCGCCATCTTCATGCTCTCGTATTTCTCTCTTCCGAAATCTCGTGCTCCCCGAGCTTCTAAAAATATAATCTCATTACCGAGACGTTACAAGATACTATGAGATAAAATACAATGAGTGTGATGGGTCGGATGTGGGGGCTCTGAACTAGGTTGATTTTATAGCTTCGGATAAAACAGTTGTATCATGGTGGATCTTTCGAGCTGTGTCGTACACCAAAGACTCCTCGGGACTCGCCTGGTGCGTCTTTAGCCTTTTTGAGAACCAGCCGAGGGTTCTCTGAACGTAAGAGTCTAGGTGCAGAGTCGGCAGGTCTCTCGTTCGTGCTGCTGTCCAGCAAGCCAGTTAAAGGAATCATCTTGCTCGGCATGGCTCCGTTGTCATATATTCGCGTCATCGAGCTCTGGTTTTGGCGACCTATGTATACTGAGAATAAAGGCGAGAAAAAAAAGATGTGGGGGGAGGGGGACGGGACAGGGGTGTCATTTTAAATTGTAATGTACTCTGGCGCCCCTAGTGATAAAAAAACTCAACACACCAGCCACGTTTTGGTATTTGCATCCCCCACCCCCTGAAACAAAAAAAAAACAGAAATGACGTGTGTGTGTGGGGGGGGGGGGTGGTTATATACTCGACTTCCAGATTAACAGGTAAAACTTTTGCACTAATTCGCGCCCCGTTCAAGGATCCTTACATCCTAGCCCATCGTAAGATCCTTGCATTCCCAGTCTGTCTGTGTCCTATTAGTTTCCCTTCTTTTCCCATTTGTCTCACCACATGATAAAAAAACTCAAACCACCAACCACGTTTTGGTATTTGCATCCCCCACCCCCTGAAACAAAAAAAAAACAGAAATGACGGGTGTGTGTGGGGGGGGGGGTGGTTATATACTCGACTTCCAGATTAACAGGTAAAACTTTTGCACTAATTCGCGCACCGTTCAAGGATCCTTACATCCTAGCACATCGTAAGATCCTTGCATTCCGAGTCTGTCTGTGTCCTATGAGTTTCCCTTCTTTTCCCATTGGTCTCACCACGTTCCCCATAAGAAAAGCCCTTTAAGCCACCTCTGTGACCTTTACACGTCGCCATTCATCGAAACTGCATCGAATATTCTATACACTTTCTCATTGAAATCCAACCCATCACATTTTTACCACCACCCCAATGAGATTTGTACCACCACCCCAATGATATTTGTACCACCACCCCAAACCTGTTGGCACCACCAAAATCCTGATGGGCCACACACACACACACACACACAAAAGATTCTGTTTGTCCCACCATTCATCCCACCACAATCCCACACACCACAATCCCACCAACAAAACCCAGCTGCCTCCATGTTTCCTCGGTCTGATCTATCTCCATCCAATGACCAATCTCCTACTATCTTATTCAACCGTGTCGGTTCGGAAATCCCCGATCTAAGGGGGTTTGTAAAAAAAAAAAAAATTTCTCCGAGACATTGGCAATGGTTTCGACTTTGTCACAAGATCCTCCCAGAGGGCCCAGAAAATGGATGATAAATTGTTCACTCCTTTGCACCCCGAGGGGCGCTCGGCGCAGCGGTCCCGGGTAACAGATGCAGGACGCTGCAGATTGAGCTTTGTGTAAGGTGAGCGCCTTATGAATAAGAGATAGACGACATATTTATGTCCGATAAAATGATGGATGACGCGTCTCCCCCCGACAACAATGGCGAGCACTTGACGTCACAGGCCGAGGGAGATCGTTCCTGGGGAGTTTAAAATTAAGAAGAAGAAAAGAAAGGGAGAAAAAAGGAAGAAAAAAAAAAACGAAGTCCGTGGGTCAAGGGAGTCAGGTCAGTGGGGTTGGGCGTCGCTCAGATGTGTTACGTAATGATGACGTTGTGAGGTTTAACAGGGTTGGTTAGCGGGTCAGCGATTTAGGGGGGTTGGGATGGGGTTGTGAATAACGGGAGGGGGGAAAGTGAGGAGGGGAAGTGGGGCGAGCGGAGGAGTGATGGGAGGGTCGGGGCGAGAGGCAATGTGGGTTGAGAGAAGAACTGGGATTCGGGGGTGAGGGTGGGGGAGGGAGGGGGGGAGTGATGGGAGGGTCGGGGCGAGAGGCAAAGTGGGTTGAGAGAAGAACAGGGATTCGAGGGTGGGGGAGGAAGGGGGGAGTGATGAGAGGGTCGGGGTGAGAGGCAATGTGGGTTGNGGGAGGGGAGGGGAGGGGGGGGGGGGGGGGGGGGGGGGGGGGGGGGGGGGGGGGGGGGGGGGGGGAGGGGGGGTGGGGGGAAGGGGGGGGGGGGGGGGGGGGGGGGGGGGGGGGGGGAAGTCGGTTGAGGGTAAAGCCGGCATGACATCCCTAGGGAACGTTTCAAAAAAAATCATATCAAACATTCTGTCGAAACTTCACAGATGGACCAGAACAGATGGACACTGTCGTTAATGTCGCCACCCCATTCGATTAAACTTTATCACACACGTCGTGTTGGAAGGCTGGGATGGGGGGGGGGGGGCGAGAATTTGAAGCCGGTCCGGCCGACCTTGTAGTCCCTAACCGTAAGACCCCAATTCTCCAGAATTTTTTTTTTTTTTTTCCCTTGACTAATTGAACGGAGCAAATGGGCGAGTCGCCTAGAGTAGGTTGGGATTTCACTATTAGATCTAACTGTGGTAGAATTTTCTTGCCACCCAAAATTGCGATTTTTCCGTGCACTATTTGAATCCCTGGCTAGTAGTATTACACATTCGTAATTCTTAGTGTAAATTGGATGTAGTGTACCAACTGGTGAGATATCGGTAATTCTGAAGGATATTGTGAATTTTTATATTTTAAAAAAAAAATAATTTTAAAAAAATTAGATAGTTTTTAGTTGTTTTTTTAAATCTCTGATTGTGTACTTGTGAAAGAAACGCATTTCGGGTCATGGGAAATGCCTGGATTGGTTGATCCAGGTTCGTGTTATGCCTTATATGGGCATACACATTTAAAAATAATGCATGAACCTGCGCTGCGGCTAGGTCGGGTCATGAACTTTTAATATAAGTTTGAATTGGTGCGCGAAAATGAACGCCTTGCCTGTGCACCGTGCGCAAGACAGCTTGGCTCATGGCATGGGAACTTTGTGTTGTGTCTTATGGGTAAGACAGCTTTGCTCATGACATTGAGGACATTGTGTTGTGTGTTATGTGTGAGACAGCTTTGCTCATGACATTGAGGACATTGTGTTGTGTGTTATGGGTAAGACAGCTTTGCACATGACATGAGGACATTGTGTTGTGTGTTATGTGTAAGACAGCTTTGCTCATGACATTGAGGACATTGTGTTGTATGTTATGGGTAAGACAGCTTTGCACATGACATGAGGATATTGTGTTGTGTGTTATGTGTAAGACAGCTTTGCTCATGACATTGAGGACATTGTGTTGTATGTTATGGGTAAGACAGCTTTGCACATGACATGAGGATATTGTGTTGTGTGTTATGTGTAAGACAGCTTTGCTCATGGCATGAGGACATCGTGTTGTGTGATATGCGTAAGACAGCTTTGCTCATGACATGAGGACATTGTGTTGTGTGATATGCGTAAGACAGCTTTGCTCATGACATGAGGACATTGTGTTGTGTGTTATGCGTAAGACAGCTTTGCTCATGACATGAGGATATTGTGTTGTGTGTTATGTGTAAGACAGCTTTGCTCATGACATTGAGGACATTGTGTTGAGTGTAAATTTATTTCACATCTGAACATTGTGAAACGTAGAACTATAGAAGAATCATCCCTAGACCAAGGTGGGCAACTTTTTTGCCTTCCAAATTGCCACAGTTATTGTGGAATGAAAAGTAAAATTCGCCTCATTAAATTTAAACCATGAAATAACTACTTTTAAATCAAATGAGAGTTAAATGTTGCCAGAGGCGGCGCCGCTGCTAGTCTATATTTGATAGAAGCCTCTTTGTCGCGTTGACGTCATGGTTCTATCTCAGCGGTACTCAACCCGTGGGTTGCGAGCCATTTTGGAGTTGAAAGACCCTTGCACAGGTGTCGCCTAAGACCAATCGGAAAACACATATCTTTGAATTAGCAAAGAAAATACTGTGATGTTTCTGGGGGTCACCACAACACGAGGAACTGTTTTCAGGGGGTCGCGGCATTAGGAAAGTTGAGAACCACTGTCCTAACGTCTTTCGGTCGAAGATATCGAGTTGCGTTAATATAAATGGGTTGTCCCTGTTTGACCTGTGACGCGGGCCTCTGACATACGATGGTTGTCAAATGGTGTGGGTCGCATCGTTATAAAGCAGCATTAGAAAACATTGGAAAGCAGCACTAGAGACAGCCTTAGGAAACAGCATTACAAATTGCTCAGAGGAACACGGGCGGACACCTGTATGAAGTGAACAAAATGAAGGTGATGTACAACACAACAATTATACAACACTAATCTAATGGCGGGCAGACAGTGAGCAAGACTGATTGACCTGTTACATGCGTATATTTTAATACATTTGAATGCATCGCCCGCTTGACAAATTTAAACTTAACACAACCATACACACACACACACACACACACACAAAGAAAGAAAGAAAAGTCGGAATTTATTTAGAGATGCGGCAAGAAGGGGAGACAATCGTAAGTGCGCTAAAAACCAAGCGGAGACAACTTCGAGACTGACTCTGAAGGGAGCGAAGAGAGGGTTAAACCATTTTAAAACCAATTGGGGACGGTTCAGGTCTCCAGAAAACCGAAACCTCTCTATTGAGGTGGCTTGGGGGGGGGGGGGAAGAGGGGGGACAAAGGGGGGGG
>CAXITT010000972.1:21784-35753 GCA_964033795.1 Lymnaea stagnalis
AAAAAAAAAAGGGTGGTGAAAAAGGGAAAAGGGGGGGGGGGGGGTAGAAAGGAGTTGAGTTACAGGTAAGTCCGACACCCATGACACCCATGTACAAAAAAAAAATTTGGTTTTATTAAAAAAAACATAACATCAGAAGGTATTTTCAGTCACAGATTTATTAAGTAAAATGATTGCAGCTTGTACCACTTTTACATGGTTGACCTGCTCATATCCCTGCCCTTCCATGTATCCTTGAAAGAACAGATTCCGGAAATGCTCACCTCCTTGTCCTTCCATGTATCCTTGAAAGAACAGATTCCGGAAATGCTCATATCCCACTCCTTCTATGTAACCTCGAAAGAACAGATTCCGGAAATGCTCACCTCCTTGTCCTTCTATGTATCCTTGAAAGAAAAGATCCCGGAAATGCTCATATCCCTGGTCCTTCTATGTATACTCGAAAGAACAGATCCCGGAATGCTCATATCCATGTCCTTCTATGTATCTTTGAAAGAACACATCCTGGAAGTGCCCATATCCTTCACGTGTCTCTGATCTTCTCATATTCCTAGATCCTTGACCCTCAAGTAACCCTGATCTTAACTGTACTTGACCTGTTCGTACCCCTGACATTGACATATGTCTCACCTCCTTGTGGCCCTGACCTTGACGTATCTCTTTTATGCACAGATTACGGCCCTAAACAGAAACCAGTCCTGCACAGATAGCAGTGTAACACATAAATCAGCCTGCACATAAATCAGCCTTGCACATTAATCAGTCGCGCTCAGATTCCAATCCTGAAAGATTCCAATCCTGAACAGATCCCCGTGCTGAATAGATCCCAATCCTGAACAGATCCCAATCCTGAACAGATCCCAATCTTGAACAGATCCCCGTGCTGAACAGATCCCAGATCCCAGGACAGCACACGCCCCTGATCATCACGAGTTAACGTAACCTTAGAATTGTATCAGATGTTCCCCAGCATAAGCCACCGTGACGCCTAGACACAGAAGTTGAGACCCGCCGCGCATGGACCCCAAAGTATCACTTATTGAGGATTAGCAGTAGGAAGTGGTTGTTTTGTTTTGATGTCAATGTGACCTGCGAGTGCCATGTGCATGTCAGTGTGACCTGCGAGTGCCATGTGCATGTCAGTGTGACATGCGAGTGCCATGTGCATGCACATGTTGATGCACCATCTGCCAATGAGAAGCTTCGGTTTCGATTTCCTTTAATGCATGTTACTTTGCATAAACTATTGGCAGTTGTCTAGGACTCTACTTTATTTAAACCATTGGCAGTTTTCTAGGAGTCTTAGGTGCATTCTACTTTATTTAAACCATTGGCAGTTTTCTAGGAGTCTTAGGTGCATGCTACTTTATTTAAACCAATGGCAGTTGTCTAGGAGTCTAGGTGCATGCTACTTTATTTAAACCATTGACAGTTGTCTAGGAGTCTAGGTGATTGCAAATACATTGAAACCATTGGCAGTTGTCTAGGAGTCTAGGTGATTGCTACTACTTTGAAACCATTGGCAGTTGTCTAGGAGTCTAGGTGATTGCTACTACTTTGAAACCATTGGCAGTTGTCTAGGAGTCTAGATGATTGCTACTACTTTGAAACCATTGGCAGTTGTCTAGGAGTCTAGGTGATTGCTACTACATTGAAACCATTGGCAGTTGTCTAGGAGTCTAAGTGATTGCTACTACATTGAAACCATTGGCAGTTGTCTAGGAGTCTAGGTGATTGCTACTACATTGAAACCATTGGCAGTTGTCTAGGAGTCTAAGTGATTGCTACTACATTGAAACCATTGGCAGTTGTCTAGGAGTCTAGGTGATTGCTACTACATTGAAACCATTGGCAGTTGTCTAGGAGTCTAAGTGATTGCTACTACATTGAAACCATTGGCAGTTGTCTAGGAGTCTAAGTGATTGCTACTACATTTAAACCATTGGCAGTTGTCTAGGAGTCTAAGTGATTGCTACTACATTTAAACCATTGGCAGTTGTCTAGGAGTCTAGCTGCATACTACTTTATTTAAACCATTGGCAGTTGTCTAGGAGTCTAGGTGATTGCTACTACATTGAAACCATTGGCAGTTGTCTAAGAGAGTAGGCTGTAGACATGTGCACTGTTCCTTTGTTGTGGTTGATGGAGGAGAAGACTAAAGGCTATTGGTGTTTTGAAATAGAGGTGGCGGTACGAGGGATTAAATACTACAGTGGAACCCCGCTATAACGCGCCCCGCCATAACGCGCCCCGCCATAACGCGCCCCGCCATAACGCGCCCCGCCATAACGCGAATTCGGATATAACGCGATCGTAGCATGGCTCCCGTAATTTGAAATTCATTTACTCCATCAGGCCTTAGTTCTTTGAAAATTTTATCCATTGCTTGGAAAGCCATTTTTTAAAGCGAAAAATATCACAACTTTTCCACTGTATATGGGTTAGTGTGTGTGTATGTGTGTGTGAGAGAGAGAGAGCTGATGAGGGATGATTGATGAAGAGATAGTGTGAGAGACGTTAAGAGAGTGAGTGATAGAGAGAAGAAAATGACGGAGGGAGGGAGAGAGCTAAAGATTGTGTGAGAGAGTGAGGGATTATACATGAATAGAGGCAGAAAGAATGAGGGGAATAGAGAGAAAGAGGGAGTGGGAGAAAAGAGAGAGTAAAAATGAGAGGGTGGGATTAGCCTTGTCAATCCAGTTCTGATGGAGACTAACTATGACGACTCCTGCGTGTAACTATGACGACTCCTGCGTGTAACTATGACGACTCCTGCGTGTAACTAGGACGACTCCTGCATGTAACTATGACGACTCCTGCGTGTAACTAGGACGACTCCTGCTTGTAACTATGACGACTCATACGTGTAACTAGGACGACTCCTGCGTGTAACTATGACGACTCCTGCGTGTAACTAGGACGACTCCTGCGTGGCAAGAAAATGTTCACCAACAGTTGAGACTCTTACAGCGCCTAAAGTGTACGTACACAGCGTTGCCCAGCCTTCGATTACGATAGCAGTGCATTTAAACAGATCGGATTTGTTGAGCACATTCGTGACGTCGTACACCTGAAATGGCTGTGGAGTCGTATATCCCGAGATGGAGGCCGTATATCTCTCACACCCCCCTCTTGAAATGACCCCCCGCCCCAAATAATTTAGGGAGGGGGGGTAGGTTATTAGACGTGATTAGACGAAATGTGATCGGAACAGACCGACACGTTAATTAAAGATGGCGGATGGCACGTGGTTTCTGAGAAGAGGACTAGCATGCTGGGAAAAATGTTTCTGGTTCCGAATGGTTTGCATTGGTTTAAAAATAAAACTGACGCCTATATCCGAGTCACTGGGTAAAGGTTAAGGGTAGATGTCAATGGTAGAGGTTAAGGGTTGAGGTCAAGGGTATATGTCAAGGGTATAAATGAAGGGTAGATGTCAAGGGTAGAGGGCAAGGGTAAAGGGCAAGGGTAAAGGGCAAGGGTAGAGGACAAGGGTAGAGATCAAGGGTAGAGGGCAAGGGTAGAGGTCAAGGGAAGAGGTCAAGGGTAGGGGTATTGGTTGAAGTTTTTTGGGGTGAAGATTCTGGCTGAATTCTTTGGAATGGACGTTTGTTAAAAATGTAATTTGTAAAAAAGCCATCTATTCTTTTAGAACAGGCCCGCGAAACGTACGGCCCGCCAGTACTCACTTTGCGGCCCGCTGGGTAACGAAATATTCTTTATTATTATTTATTTTCTTAATAGCTTACCCCCGTCTCCTATTTTCTTTCGGCCCGCACAAATTTTTCAAAAAGTAATTTGTCCCCACAAATTTTTCAAAAATTATTACGTCCTCACAAATTTTTCAAAAAGTATAACGGCCCACACAAGTTTTTCAAAAAGTTTACGGCCCACACAAGTTTTTCAAAAAGTATAACGGCCCACACAAGTTTTTCAAAAAGTTTACGGCCCACACAAGTTTTTCAAAAAGTATAACGGCCCACACAAGTTTTTCAAAAAGTATAACGGCCCACACAAGTTTTTCAAAAAGTATAACGGCCCACACAAGTTTTTCAAAAAGTATAACGGCCCACACAAGTTTTTCAAAAAGTATAACGGCCCACACAAGTTTTTCAAAAAGTATAACGGCCCACACAAGTTTTTCAAAAAGTATAACGGCCCACACAAGTTTTTCAAAAAGTATAACGGCCCACACAAGTTTTTCAAAAAGTATAACGGCCCACACAAGTTTTTCAAAAAGTATAACGGCCCACACAAGTTTTTCAAAAAGTATAACGGCCCACACAAGTTTTTCAAAAAGTATAACGGCCCACACAAGTTTTTCAAAAAGTATAACGGCCCACACAAGTTTTTCAAAAAGTATAACGGCCCACACAAGTTTTTCAAAAAGTATAACGGCCCACACAAGTTTTTCAAAAAGTATAACGGCCCACACAAGTTTTTCAAAAAGTATAACGGCCCACACAAGTTTTTCAAAAAGTATAACGGCCCACACAAGTTTTTCAAAAAGTATAACGGCCCACACAAGTTTTTCAAAAAGTNAATTTTTTGCTTTTTTTCCCCCCCCCCCCCAGTTATTTGATTTCGAAAAACAAAAAACAATCCTGTTTTTTAAAGGGGGGTGATTTGGGTGGGGAGAGGGGGGGGGGCCAAGTTGTCTGTTATTACGAAACCAGTAACGCGGGCGTGGCCAGTGGCGTCAGGGAATGGTTTGATGATGGTCTGTCCAAGAGATGCCAGTGGTGGGTGGGTTGGGCGAGTGTACCCAGGAAAACCTCATGGCTTCCAGCGTCTGCGACACCACGCTGAGTGGTGCGCACCAATTAGCGGCGCGTGGCCGTTTGCAGGTCCGGTGCTAATGAGTGTAGTCCATTTTTTTTTTAAACATAATTTTTTTTTTTTAATTTTTTTAAAGAAAAGAACATCTGGTCTGGTCGTCGTCGATGGTCCAGTATCGTGGAGATTTAGCGACTACGCCAAACATTGAAACTTCCCATTGGTTACACCCTGTGTATTTGTTACCAAAAAAATGAGCAAAATGACTTATCACCATACGCTTTGTAACGTAAGAGCTGCATATTGTAACATATTGTAACATATTGTAACATATTGTAACATATTGTAACATATTGTAACATATTGTAACATATTGTAACATATTGTAACATATTGTAACATATTGTAACATATTGTAACATATTGTAACATATTGTAACATATTGTAACATATTGTAACATATTGTAACATATTGTAACATATTGTAACATATTGTAACATATTGTAACATATTGTAACATATTGTAACATACGGTCACGTCAAAATTAATTTGATTTTTGGGGGAGATTCAGGTGTTTAAAAAAAAGAGTTATCACGGTAATAGTTGGTCACATGACATAAACTTTTTAAAAAAGGGAGAGGGGGTGGAGGCTAAGTACAAGAAGAATTAGTCACATACCGCGCATCACTGAGGGGAAAAGGGAGGTGGGGGGGACATCTCGGGCAGGCACTGGTGCATTTTTAGGGTGTATTTAATTGTTCATAGCTATGTATGTATTCGGCTTCATCTGTGTTTGTGAAAAAAGTGTCTGGCTCAAAGCTATCACAAATTTTACCTACATCTACCACATCATCATTTACCCCAAATCGACCACATCATCCTTTGACCTACATCAACCAGACGACCTCTGACCTACATCAACCACACCATCATTTCTTGTTTTCGCACGCGTTTGAAATTACCATGATTAAAAAAATCTAGTCGGTCACTCTTTGGCCGGGTCACAATTAGTAGGCTTACCCCAGGTCAGTGGTTCTCAACTTTTGTAAAGCCGCGACCTTTAATACAGTTCCGCACGTTGTGGCGAACCCCAACCAAAAAATTATTTTCGTTGATTCTTTATAACAGTACAATATATGTGTTTTCAGATGGTCTTAGGAAGGAGTCGCGACCCACACGTTGAGAACCGCTGCCCTAAGAGAACCTTAAAAAATTCATCTGTCCCCGACGTCATTTCGGCTGAATTACACGTAAAACTAGCTTGGTCTAAAACAGTGGCTCTCAGCCTGTGTTGAGTGCCACTACAAGGCTGATATTTACTGCCACTACAGTGCTGACGTGTATTCAGAAATACATTTTTTAAAATGAGTTTTTTTATGTATTGGCTAAGTGTTCAATACAGTTCAATAATGGCCCACACAATCATTAGGGGCGTTCAGAACAGCAAGCAAGCCAACTATCACAAACCATTATGTCCTGAACTCATAGGAAAAACATATGAATAATTCAGTGCTCATGTCAAATCTAATCTACTCTAATGTCAGGATCACAAAGGTCCGAGGGCTTTCACAGCAAGCGGCTTTTATAGTAAGTCGTGTTGTCAATACATAGTCCTATGTGACTGAGTAAGTCGTGTTGTCAATACATAGTCCTATGTGACTGAGTAGGTCGTGTTGTCAATACATAGTCCTATGTGACTGAGTAGGTCGTGTTGTCAATACATAGTCCTATGTGACTGAGTAGGTCGTGTTGTCAATACATTGTCCTATGTAACTGAGTAGGTCGTGTTATCAATACATTGTCCTATGTGACTGAGTAGGTCGTGTTGTCAATACATTGTCCTATGTGACTGAGTAGGTCGTGTTGTCAATACATAGTCCTATGTGACTGACTAAGTCTTGTTGCCAAAACCTAGTCCTATGTGACTTTAGTAAGCACCGTCCTTAGCTACGCCACGGCTTAGACTTAGATCAATTTAATGGACACTGTATATTTTGAAAGTTATCCTATAAACGCATGGTCCATATTGTTATTCATTTCTATGTGGTGTATGTTATACAAATTTGTAACCCGCTTCAAACCATGACATGTTGATTTATTGTGTTGCCTAACACCACAGTGCTGAAATGTTGCTACACATATAATTATGAAGCGACCTTTTATTTTATATATATGTATATGTATATGCATTTTAAAAACGTTCGGATACTTCCTTCCATTATTCTGAGGTAGCCCACCAATTAATGGCGGTCGCAAAGCGCGAACTTCCCCATTAACTGAAGTTACTTGACAAAACATGCATTCACGTAATCGCCATTTATAGGCATCCCAATTAGTGCTCTCTCGCTCCCACACCCCCCCCCCCACTTTCTTTTGAGCAGTGGCAGCCAACCCCTACACATACACTACCCCCCCACACCAACCGTATTTTATACCGCAGATTTCTAGCACCATATTGAGATGGAGACCATTTCCTTAAAAGTAAACCAAAAGAAAATATTACGCACCAAACGCACTTGCGGTATTTGTGAGAAACACATTCGGCGCGGTTATCGGGTATTCTGAAAAGTGAGATCAGCGCCCTCTGGTAGACTTGGTGACATTGCTCCATAGAGATTGATGCATTTTGATGGTACGTTGTTATCTCCTGATTGAAACTAAATGAAAAGATGTTTGGTGGCATGTGGAGCCACAACGTCAGTAGACAAACTTAGCGCCACTTCCAAGTACACTATAAATTAAAGGACTGGATGCAAGCCTAGTCAATGAATGAAATAGCAGAACGGGGTATGTGAAAGCTTGAATTAGAGAACAGGACAAAAAAAGATACGGACGTTTCGGCACAAAGCCTTCTTCAGCTAACAGTCGAAATGGAACCATCGCAAAGAACAGAGCACAGTAAAACAACTCTAAGTACAAACAGTTTTGAGCAAATAGTGGATTGTTTTATTTTTTTTTTCTATTATTATTTTTTATTTATGTTTTCCCGGTGGGGGTGTGGGAGGAGGGTACATTAATAGAGGGGTGAAATTCTAGCACAATTTTTATGTGATAATGTAAAATACCTCATGACGAAAAGGGGGGAAGTTACATCCGAAGTACACTGCGGAGTGAATTCTACACTCTCGTCTTTAAGACACCGCTCCCTTCCCCCCCCCACCCCCAAACCTATTTTTTTTTCTTTTCCTATTTTCGTCCTATCGAAAACGGGTATGGAAAACATTCCCGGGAATCGAAAACATGACCCGGAAAACAAGATGGTTATTTGTACAGGAACTTTGGGAACGAGGGGAGGTAAACAGGCCACGCTGCGTGGTCGCCATGCCGCCCCTGTCCCGGTGACAATTAAAGAATTCTTTGCCGCCAGTCCGCGGTCCCGGGAGAAGCGTACCGGTGGGAGCAGAACGTGGTGAACCGGTCCCGTGAGCGACTAAGAGTACAAAGTGCAGAGTACTCGAAGAGATAAGAGACGGGGAAGGGGACACCACCCGGGCTATGAATTGCAGCGCCACTTACACCGACTCAGTGCGAAACTGAACGAACGGCCAGGTTGTTTGTGGTTTTTTGTGTTGTTCTTGTTTTTGTCTTAACGTACGGGTTGCTGGTTGACACGGACCAGGGAATGCAGCAAAGCTCTCGTCGCAACTTCGGTATTCCGTCATTTGTTTCCACAAACTCCCAAGTGCGTTTAGATTTGTTGTTTGTTTGTTTGTTTGTAAGTGTCATGTTTGTGGTTGGTCGTTATTTCTTTGTTTCTTGTCTTTTTTTTGTTGTTTTTTTTTTTTTTTTTGTCTCTTTTTGTTTTTTTTTTTTTTTTTTTTTTTTTTTTTTTTTTGTTTTTTTTTTTTTTGTGTCTCTTTTTGTCTTTTTTTTTTTGTTTTGAAAAGATCTCAAAGATAGTTGAAATATGCTCTCTCTCATCATTGGTTCAGGAGCAACTTGTTAACGAGCTAACCAGGAGGAGCCAGGAGCCAACGGGGGGCTAATTTTAGACTTGATCTATTTTCTCCATCTGGTGTTGACGACAGAAAAGCTTTGTTTGCTGGAAAGTGTATGTGTGTGTGTGGGGGGGGGGCGGGGTCGTACGCTAGAAGTAGCCGAATGTGTGGGCTCATACCAGTGACCCCAAGGGGGGGGGGAGGAAGATTTTTTTTTTTTAAAACCAAAATGAAAAAGAAAAGACACGGCTGAGAATGAGTCGTAGCGTTCACGTGCACAGCTAACGTTATTTACTCTCAGAATGAGTCGTAGCGTTCACGTGCACAGCTAACGCTATTTACTCTCAGAATGAGTCGTACTGTTCACGTGCACAGCTAACGCTATTTACTCTCAGAATGAGTCGTACTGTTCACGTGCACAGCTAACGCTATTTACGCTTCAAACAACTTCTTGAACGTTCGCACACGGTCGCCTCTCAATCTTCATGAACGCCTCACTGAGGCCTCAACGGATATGATGAATTGTTTAATGAAATCTTAACAAATCTATTTCTCTATCTGGTTTTTTCCTAAAATTTTTAAAAATCTTCTTTAAAATGTTTTCTTCTGTTGGGGGGAAAAAAAGAAAAGAGAAAAAGAAAGAATGAGTTCAGGGGAGAGCATTATTGATTTATTTCTCAAAAGAGGGGAAATAACACCGGATGACCCGATTTATTGAGCATGTCTCCGTTACCATGACTGTTATTATATACGACGCCTTATTACCCTAGCATCGCTCGACCGTTTCACTAGGATTTATACAATTACCCCTCCAATGTTCGGGGTCCCCCCCCCCGGCAGTTGGGCTTTCGGGGGGGGGGGTGGAGAGATTGAAGATCACGATGACGTGATAAACGGTGAGTAGAACTCATCAGATGACGTGATAAACAGTGAGTAGAACTCATCAGATGACGTGATAAACAGTGAGTAGAACTCATCAGATGACGTGATAAACGGTGAGTAGAACTCATCAGATGACGTGATAAACGGTGAGTAGAACTCATCAGATGACGTGATAAACATTGAGTAGAACTCATCAGATGACGTGATAAACAGTGAGTAGAACTGATCAGATGACGTGTTCGGGAATGAATGAACTCTGGGAATGTTGGCAACTGGATTGTCCCGGGAAAAAGGAGGTGAGGGGAGACGAGGCTGAGTTCAACTGACAGGATGACCCATGATTGCGTGACGGCTTGAATGACCCATGATTGCGTGACGGCTTGAATGATCCATGATTGCGTGACAGCTTGAACGACCAATGATTGCGTGGCAGCTTGAATGACCCATGATTGCGTGACAGATTGAATGACCAATGATTGCGTGACAGCTTGAATGACCCATGATTGCGTGACGGCTTGAATGACCCATGATTGCGTGACGGCTTGAATGACCCATGATTGCGTGACGGCTTGAATGACCAATGATTGCGTGATAGCTTGAATGACCCATGATTGCGTGATAGCTTGAATGACCCATGATTGCGTGACGGCTTGAATGACCCATGATTGCGTGACGGCTTGAATGACCCATGATTGCGTGACGGCTTGAATGACCAATGATTGCGTGATAGCTTGAATGACCCATGATTGCGTGATAGCTTGAATGACCCATGATTGCGTGACGGCTTGAATGACCCATGATTGTGTGACAGCTTGAATGACTCATGATTGCGTGACAGCTTGAATGACCCATGATTGCGTTACAGCTTGAATGACCCATGATTGCGTGACAGCTTGAATGACCCATGATTGCGTGACGGCTTGAATGACCCATGATTGCGTGACAGCTTGAATGACCCATGATTGCGTGACGGCTTGAATGACCCATGATTGCGTGACAGCTTGAATGACCCATGATTGCGTGACATCTTGTTTACAAAAGACAAGCAAAGCATAGTAATCTTTGAACATTTTTTTTTTCAAAATTACCAACGGGTTTTCAAAACTTTTAAAAGCTAACCAAATTTTCACAAAAGTCACAGTCGTCTCCATTCCAATTCTTTTCTGTTTTGATTGCATACACCTCAAACAAAGTCCCAATTGAAACCTGCGCTGGGGGTGGGGGGGGGTGTGGTTATTACACAACACAGGCTTAAGGTAATCTTTTTTTTAAGTTGTAATGATGATGTAATGGTTCCAAAAGTGCTTCTTATTTTTTTTATTAATTTACTCACCCACTCTGATGCCATATAAATTTGAAGGGAAATGTTCTAGTTAGAGCAGGGAAATGCTCTAGTTAGAACATGTGTTTGGGTGTTGTGTCATTAGTGTCTAGGGACCGTAGGGTGGGCTGAGACAGCTGTGTTGGGACAGTGTTTTAAGACATTGTGTTAGGACAGGTGTGTTATCATAGGTGTGTTATGATAAGTGTGTTATGATAGGTTTGTTATTACAGTGTCTAAGGACAGTGTGTTAGGACATAGAAATTACTTTCACCTAAACGAGATGTGTGTGTTAGAACATAGCAATTAGTTTCATGTGGGCGAGATGTGTTTGTTAGTATATTATAAGAGTCGCCAGCCAGCATGTGTGTGTTAGTTTCGAACGATGGGACAAAAGTAAGAAGTTCAAATTCAACTATAATAGAGTGTGAGTTAAAACTAGTGGTTCCCAATCTATGCTTCGCGGGGCCCTAAGCGCTCCGCGTGCATTGCTTAATCCAGAGGTTCTCAACCTTTCTAGTGCCGCGACCCTTAAATACAGTTTATCGTGTCGTGGCGACCCCCTATAACACAATTATTTTCGTTGCTACTTGATAGCTGTAAGGATATGTGTTTTCAGATGGTCTTAGGCGACCCCTGGAAAATGGTCTCGCGACCCCTCAAGATCCACAGGTTGAGAACCGCTAGCTTAATCGCTCCGTCGCCGTATGTGACGCCATTAATTTGTAAGACACAGTCTTGGCCTTGGGGGCACCCCCCATAGAAATTGATTCCAAAAACAGCTCCGTGCTTCAACAAAATTTGGGAACCACTGAGTTGAAATAAACTATAGGCAGTGGGAAAGGTTTTTACGGTAGCTTGAAATGAAGGCAGGCGTTGGTTATTGGTTAAAAGTGTGTGCTTTTTTTTATTTTTTATTCTTTCTGCAACGCACTACATCTATGGGTCGAAGGTTAAAGGTGAAAATCATGACGTAACGAGGTAACACCACCGATGGGGTACTAATTTCGTGTCGTGAATTATGTAGTTAAAGGGTGGTGGTGCCACTAATGGCATTGATTGCTTCTTTTCTTTTTTTTAGAAAGTGGGAGGGGGGTGTTCACTCTAGAGGACGAGCAGCATTGCAGACAAGAGAGGTGGGATAATAGGGGGAGTCTTACATGTCCTGCTAGGGCTGTGATTAGCTAAACCAAGAGGGGCGGGGGTGGGGGGGGCGCTTCCCATGAGATGATAGGAGTGAAGTCCCTTGTCACGCGTGAAGTTGGGTTAAGAGTATCACGGTTGCTACAACACTGACGCAATGGAATGGTGTATCATGATAGCCAGCTACTGGAATGGTGTATCATGATAGCCAGCTACTGGAATGGTGTGTTATGATAGCCAGCCACCCACGAATACTACACTGAGACAATAGAATGGTGTGTCATGGTAGCCAGATACTGGAATGGTGTGTCATGGTAGCCATGTCAGGAGACAATTCTATGTGGTTCTGGTGTTCATCTTCGGAAGGTTGCCGTCGCATCACTAAAAGCTGGTGATTCTGAGATCCCCTTGTCTACCACGGTTAGAGACCTTGTTTTTTATACTGGCATTAAACTTACAATGACATCCCCCCCCCCCCCCCCAAAAGAAGTCTGACCAGATCCCTCACCCCACTGCAGGACGCATTGTATCGTGGATAAAGAAGTCTGACCAGATCCCTCACCCCACTGCAGGACGCATTGTATCGTGGATAAAGAAGTCTGACCAGATCCCTCACCCCACTGCAGGACGCATTGTATCGTGGATAAAGAAGTCTGACCAGATCACCTCACCCCACTGCAGGACGCATTGTATCGTGGATAAAGAAGTCTGACCAGATCCCTCACCCCCCCCCCACTTCTTTAAGATCTCCACTGGTTGGTAGTGAGTGAGCACTTTGACCAAACATTCTGCATACAGCTGTTTGGAAGGTTCTGCACCTGAATATTTTGAAGAACTGATTTCCAATCATGTATCCTTAAAGAACCTGTGCCCTTCCACTACTGCGAGTTCCCAGGGTGGATTGGACAGGACACAGAAAGAAGTCATATGGAGTTCTCTCTTTTGAAGCTATAGCGCCTAAATTAGGGAACAGTTTGACCCAGTCCTTGAGGGATATTGAAAATGATACAAAAATATTTAAGAGATATTTGAAGACATTTTTCTTTCATTAGAGTTTATGACATCAGAGCGCTGTGAGCATGTAAGCATACCTTGGAGACAAGCGCTATACAAGTTATCAATCAATCAATAAATCAATCAATTTCATGAAAATATCGTTTTTTCCTCATGACCAGTGTCTAGTATTATCACCACCAGAGCTACGTATTGTAACTGGATGTAAACCGATACTTGCATTAACTAATCCATTCACAAAAATACACGACCGCAACCAAATCTCTGACATCCTGATGCCAATGACCAGCGGATCTGTACTACGTCCCCCCCTCCCCGTACCGCTGACCTTTGACTCGCCGGTGTACGACCTGGGGGCTCATCGACCGCGAAACTGTTTGACGCGTTTGACTGGACGAGGGTGACTGGACGAGGATGACCCGACGAGGATGACCCGACGGGGATGACCCGACGAGGATGACCCGACAAGGGTGACCCGACAGGGGTGACCGACAAAGGTGACCGATGGGGGTGACCCGACGGGGGTGACACGACGGGGGTGACCGACGAGGATGACCCGACGGGGGTGACCCGACGGGGATGACCCGTAAAGGATGACCCGACGGGGTGACCCGACGAGGATACCCGATAAGGATGACCCGACAAGGGGTGACCCGACAAGGATGACCCGATAAGGATGACCCGATAAGGATGACCCGACGAGGATGACCCGACAAGGATCACCCGACGGGGATGACCCGACAGGGATGACCCGACAGGGATGACCCGACAGGGATGACCCGACGGGGATAACCCGACAAGGATGACCCGACGGGGATGACCCGACAAGGATGACCCGACGGGGATGACCCGACGAGGGACGAGAAAGCGGCTTCAAAGCGACCCCCCCCCC
>CAXITT010000972.1:48743-61727 GCA_964033795.1 Lymnaea stagnalis
GTTGTATGTGATGTTGGTGGTAGGTTGTATGTGATGTTGGTGGTAGGTTGTATGTGATGTTGGTGGTAGGTTGTATGTGATGTTGGTGGTAGGTTGTATGTGATGTTGGTGGTAGGTTGTATGTGATCTTGGTGGCAGGATGTATGTGATGTTGGTGTGGTGGTAGTTTGTATGTGATGTTGCTGGTATGTTGTATGTGATGTTGGTGGTAGGTTGTATATGATGATGGTGGTAGGTTGTATGTGATGTTGGTGGTAGGTTGTATGTGATGGTGATGGTAGGTTGTATGTGATGTTGGTGGCAAGTTGTATGTGATGTTGGTGGCAGGTTGTATGTGATGTTGGTGGTAGGTTGTATGTGATGTTGGTGGTAGGTTGTATGTGATGTTGGTGGTAGGTTGTATGTGATGTTGGTGGTAGGTTGTATGTGATGTTGGTGGTAGATTGTATGTGATGTTGGTGGTAGGTTGTATGTGATGTTGGTGGTTGGTTGTATGTGATGTTGGTGGTAGATTGTATGTGATGTTGGAGGTAGGTTGTATGTGATGTTGGTGGTTGGTTGTATGAGATGTTGGTTGTAGGTTGTATGTGATCTTGGTGGCAGGATGTATGTGATGTTGGTGGTAGGTTGTATGTGATGTTGGTGTGGTGGTAGGTTGTATGTGATGTTGCTGGTATGTTGTATGTGATTTTGGTGGTAGGTTGTATGTGATGTTGCTGGTATGTTGTATGTGATGTTGGTTGTAGGTTGTATGTGATGTTGCTGGTATGTTGTATGTGATGTTGGTGGTAGGTTGTATGGGATGTTGGTGGTAGGTTGTATGGGAAGTTTTTGGTAGGTTGTATGGGATGTTGGTGGTAGGTTGTATGTGATGTTGGTGGTAGGTTGTATGTGATGTTGGTGGTAGGTTGTATGTGATGTTGGTGGTAGGTTGTATGGGATGTTGGTGGTAGGTTTTATGGGATGTTGCTGTTAGGTTATTTATGATGGTGCTGGAAGGCTGTGTAGGATCTAGGTGGTGGGTTGCATGCAATATAGGCGGTAGATTGTGCATTATGTGAGTGATCGGTTGTATAAAATATGGGCTGCAGGCTGTGTATAATGTGGGTTGTAAGCGGTGGATAGTGTGGGTTGTAGATGTTGAGGGCTGTGTATAATGTGGGTTGTAAGCGGTGGATATTGTGGGTTGTAGATGTTGAGGGCTGTGTATAATGTGGGTTGTAAGCGGTGGATAGTGTGGGTTGTAGATGTTGAGGGCTGTGTATAATGTGGGTTGTAAGCGGTGGATAGTGTGGGTTGTAGATGTTGAGGGCTGTGTATAATGTGGGTTGTAAGCGGTGGATAGTGTGGGTTGTAGATGTTGAGGGCTGTGTATAATGTGGGTTGTAAGCGGTGGATAGTGTGGGTTGTAGATGTTGAGGGCTGTGTATAATGTGGGTTGTAAGCGGTGGATAGTGTGGGTTGTAGATGTTGAGGGCTGTGTATAATGTGGGTTGTAAGCGGTGGATAGTGTGGGTTGTAGATGTTGAGGGCTGTGTATAATGTGGGTTGTAAGCGGTGGATAGTGTGGGTTGTAGATGTTGAGGGCTGTGTATAATGTGGGTTGTAAGCGGTGGATAGTGTGGGTTGTAGATGTTGAGGGCTGTGTATAATGTGGGTTGTAAGCGGTGGATAGTGTGGGTTGTAGATGTTGAGGGCTGTGTATAATGTGGGTTGTAAGCGGTGGATAGTGTGGGTTGTAGATGTTGAGGGCTGTGTATAATGTGGGTTGTAAGCGGTGGATAGTGTGGGTTGTAGATGTTGAGGGCTGTGTATAATGTGGGTTGTAAGCGGTGGATAGTGTGGGTTGTAGATGTTGAGGGCTGTGTATAATGTGGGTTGTAAGCGGTGGATAGTGTGGGTTGTAGATGTTGAGGGCTGTGTATAATGTGGGTTGTAAGCGGTGGATAGTGTGGGTTGTAGATGTTGAGGGCTGTGTATAATGTGGGTTGTAAGCGGTGGATAGTGTGGGTTGTAGATGTTGAGGGCTGTGTATAATGTGGGTTGTAAGCGGTGGATAGTGTGGGTTGTAGATGTTGAGGGCTGTGTATAATGTGGGTTGTAAGCGGTGGATAGTGTGGGTTGTAGATGTTGAGGGCTGTGTATAATGTGGGTTGTAAGCGGTGGATAGTGTGGGTTGTAGATGTTGAGGGCTGTGTATAATGTGGGTTGTAAGCGGTGGATAGTGTGGGTTGTAGATGTTGAGGGCTGTGTATAATGTGGGTTGTAAGCGGTGGATAGTGTGGGTTGTAGGTGTTGAGGGCTGTGTATAATGTGGGTTGTAAGCGGTGGATAGTGTGGGTTGTAGATGTTGAGGGCTGTGTATAATGTGGGTTGTAAGCGGTGGATAGTGTGGGTTGTAGATGTTGAGGGCTGTGTATAATATGGGTTGTAAGCGGTGGATAGTGTGGGTTGTAGATGTTGAGGGCTGTGTATAATGTGGGTTGTAAGCGGTGGATATTGTGGGTTGTAGATGTTGAGGGCTGTGTATAATGTGGGTTGTAAGCGGTGGATAGGGTGGGGTGCAGGCTGTGTATTGTGTGGGTGATTATTTTTTCACATACTAATGGGGTGGTTGGCGTATGTGATTTACAATATGTATGACTTTGTGGGTATATTTTGGTGGTAGTTTGTGTATGTGATTGACACTATGCATTGAATGGTGGGTATATTTTGGTGGTAGTTGTGTATGTGATTGACACTATGCATTGAATGGTAGGTATATTTTGGTGGTAGTTGTGTATGTGATTGACACTATGCATTGAATGGTGGTTAAAATTTACACTATATTAAGCGAGTCTTACCAGCCTTCGAGCATTTTACGCGACGTGAACATATGTGAGCCACATAATCTCTCTTGCCATCTCCCTGCCTCTCTCTCTCTCATTCTCTATCTCTGTCGGTCTCTCTCTGTCTGTCTCTCTCTCTATCTGTGTCTCTCTGTCTGTCAGTCTCTTCTCTCTCTCTTTCTCTCTCCGCACTCATCATCCGGCCAGTGTAAACCAATCCTTATTATACGAACACTTCACTGATGCTGAGATTCAAAAAGTCAACCTATAAATACTTTGATCCTTGTGATGCTCGCCGTCGGTGCCTCCCAAGAATTCGCCTATAAGATAATGAATGTACCACGACCATCTCTCTGGGATTTCATCAACTGGGAAAGAAATCCCTTTTTCGGCACGTTCATTTGACAAATTTTGCCTGGAACTGTGCTGTGTCTTGTGGCTTGAAAGGCTTTCTTTTATTTATTTTTTTTTAAAAATTTTTTTATTTGATTAAAGTTGTTTTGCTGATAAGGTCAAAAAGTGGAAACGTGGCGGAGGGGGTGGGGCGGGGCGGGTGGGGGGAGGGGGGCATGGTGGATGGGGCAGTTTCACCCCAGCGCGGCAACACACATATATGAGTTCTGAGTTTCTTTCTGAAGAGAGGGCTTCAAATTTCTCCCGCCCTCTTGTTGCGGCACAAACCATGGCTACGCCACTGGAGCTATATCGCTCATAGGTAGGTCAGCCGACGTGGACTATTTGATTTCTAAGGTTAGCAATTCATTTCAGACCAGTTTAATCGAACCCCAAACCCCGTTCAACGTGTATACAAAAACTACAGCTCCTCTCCTCCATCGCGCTCCCCGGGCCGGAAAAGAGGGAGCTCCCCTTAGCAGTCATTGGTGGACTGGATTGACCAGGGGCTGACAATGTCAGTGTCGAGAGGCGCCTCAGAGGTGGGCAGGTCAGCGGACCCCAACTGATTAAAAAAAAAAAAACGGACTTTCTCCCTATTCATGACCTCTCCTATTGGACCTTTGATGAGTTGATTGTTACCAAAGTCTAAGTCTAAGTCTAAGTCTAAGTCTAAGTCTAAGTCTAAGTCTAAGTCTAAGTCTAAGTCTAAGTCTAAGTCTAAGTNTGGGGGGGGGGGGGGGGGGGGGGGGGGAAAGAGACATAAATATCAATTTTGATATTGATAGAAAGAAAAATATGTTGACACTCTGAGCCTAAAAGAAGCGCCATCTATGCTTGTGTTGCCATTCCTGTCTACGTTTACATATAATATAAAGATATGAAGTGGTATATACTTGTGTGTTCAATTCCTGTCTTTGTTTACATACAAAGATACGAAGTCGTCTATACTTGTATTTCAATTCCTGTCTATGTTTACATATAAAGATATGAAGTGGTCTATACTTGCATTTCAATTCCTGTCTATGTTTACATATAATATAAAGATATGAAGTCGTATATACGTGTGTGTTCATTCCAGTCTATGTTTACATATAAAGATACGAAGTCGTCTATACTTGTATTTCAATTCCTGTCTATGTTTACATATAAAGATACGAAGTTGTCTATACTTTTTGTGTGTTCAATTCCTGTCTATGTTTACATATAAAGATACGAAGTTGTCTATACTTTTTGTGTGTTCAATTCCTGTCTATGTTTACATATAAAGATACGAAGTTGTCTATACTTTTTGTGTGTTAGGTTCCTGTCTATGTTTACATATAAAGATACGAAGTTGTCTATACTTTTTTGTGTGTTCAATTCCTGTCTATGTTTACATATAAAGATACGACGTTGCCTAGCAAGCGTCTCTTGCCGTGACGGCACGCGCGGCAAGTGTTCAAACAGTTACTAGCCTGGTATCAACATGGGCTTCTAAAATAACACTGTCACTTTGACCTTCGGCTCGGGGTGGAAGGGGGGGGGGGGGGGGGGGGGGGGGCTGATTGGGGACACCGCAGGACCGTGGCAAAAAAAAAAGTGCGCCCCGGGGGCAAAGCCTGAATTTCCTCGCCCTCTTCACGAAAGTTAGATTATATAAATACACCGCATTGGCTATCAAATGACCATCTTGTCAGATGACGGGGGCTTCGTACGGGCGCCCTCTTGCCCCCACCGGCCCCCCTGCCTATTTCGAATGGCCTTAGGGAGGCTACCGTGTCTCTGGTATCTCTGTCAATACATAACGCTAACCCTAACCCTTACCCTAACCCAATTCCTAATACCGTCTAACACTATAGTGGTTGTAAAGTGACAACCGAGTATGCTTCTCCTTCATGTTTACACCCAGCTATGTGTCTCTGTACAAGTTGGGGGTTGGGGGGGGGGTGTTCACTACTGAGTTTTACACTAAACGTTCAACACAAAAATGTAATACACCCCCCCCCCCCCCTTTTCCACCCTTTTTTTTCTCACCATGGTATCTCCCTTTCATGAACAACGCTGGTATTTTCACCCTTTTGCCCCCTACCCCACCCCACACACCACAACCACTCTATAAATAGCCAATAATTACATGACAGCTCCCAGTGAGCACAAAACATTGATATTTTTCCATGCGTGGCCGATGTAATGACGAACCCCGACGACCCTGGGATCCACGCAGGTCTCACTTATCGGCTGCACGTATCGATCCCTCGTACCAAATCACTGATCCCAACAGTGACAAAGTCCGTAACGACTCAAAACTAGGCCAGCAATTTTTATTTTTATTTTTTTTTAATTTGTTGTTATTGTTTTGTTTGTTTATTTATTTTCATTTGGGGGGGGGGGGGGGTGGAGGGGGCGCTAAATAATAAATGCACTGTGGATATGAGTGAATTGTTATTTTACACTTTTGTGTTACTTCTGAGATGAAACGGAATGGTAAAACTCACATTTTGTTTCCTCCATTTATTTTAATTTCTTTGCCTTCTTCGTTTCTGTAAACCTTTGACCCACACACGACCTGGCACTGGTTCACTCCAGCTGCACAGAGACGTCCAGGAGGTTGCTGGGGGCTTATTTCTTATTACCTATGGTTTTTATTACCTGGGGGGAAATAGTGTCTCTCCAACTGCTTGTTGCCTGACCTTGAGAGCCCCAAGTCGCAAGTCCATAAAAGATTTTTTTTTTTTTATTAAATACACAAAATGTGGACAAAAATTATGCCATTATATTGAAATATGATTTCACGTTCACACCCCCCCCCCACCCCAGCCACCTTACCCCCTTCGCTAAAGAAAAACAGACGAACGCTCACGTGTCCCAAAATGGCTGCCAATAGATCCCACCCCTTTTTTAAAAACTATATTTGCTACTTTAGGGATTAAAAAAAAATAATAATAGTGCATAAAATAATTCTTTATAACGCCTGTCTTTTGAGTGACGTGTTTTAATGTGCTACGACATCAACTTTAACACAATAATTTGTACTTTTTATTGTGCTTAAACGCGAGGCTTCTGCCAGTGGTGTTCCGTGCTGGGTACCGACTACTTCATTGTTAAACACAGACAGACAAAACCTGATGATTGCGGTGGATGGGAGGTAGGGGGTGGCGGGGGGGGGGGGGGCTGGCGTGGTGGTTGGGGGGGGAGAGGTGTTCCGTGCTGGGTACCGACTACTTCATTGTTAAACACAGACAGACAAAACCTGATGATTGCTGTGGATGGGATGTAGGGGGTGGCGTGGGGGGGGGGCTGGCGTGGTGGTTGGGGGGGGGGTATACAATGTGTAGATGCCGCCCATGTCGTCCAGAGTCCGACCCACCAATCAATGCCCTCCCATTACAATTTTTTTTTATATGATATACAATTGAGTGTTGGCCACCTCGGATTGTATGGAGCTCTTCAGTGCTATTGAGGGGGACGTCACCGTAGGCTCATCTTTCATTCATTACCCAGAATTAACTGCCCTTTATTCTCTAGGATTGCGTAGATTACCAGGAGGACTCAACGTTTTTCTTGTTCACATTTGATCTTCTTCTCTCTCTCTCTCTCTCTCTCTCTCTCTCTCTTTCGCTCCCTCTCTCTATCTCTCTCTCTCCCTAACCCCCCCTCCCCTCCTTACACCTTAAAAAAATAATTGCATGGATTGGATGTGGATATGTTTTAGGTCAAAACAAAATGTAATAATGTCCCCTGCACTTGAGGACTGCAGAAACTAGACGAACCAGGGGAGACACACACGCACATACATACACACACCACACACACACATGCTTACACACATACACCACACACATACATACATACATAAATATACAAACACACACTCACACCAACACACACTCTCTCTCTCTCCCTGTCTCTCTCTCTCTCACACACACACCTAAACACACACACTCAAACATTCACTCACCCACACACACAATTATGGAATTGAAGAGATCGTGCGAGAAACGTGTACCAAGGAATTGCGCTTCAGGCCTTACAACAAAACAAAAAGGTGATAATAACTGATGCAAGGGCTCTTAATGTTTGTGCAAGATCTACGAAGGGGTTTAACAATATGAAATATGAAGGGGTTTAACAATATGAAATATGAAGGTGTTTAACAATACGGCTATTTAAAACGTATTTATTTTGTCGAAAAAATTTTTTTAACCAAAATAAATATAAATGAAAATTGTACCATTCTCTTAGTTTACCTTAGCCTAAGCCTAATTGAAATTGTATTTTTTTGGAAATATTGGACAAGTAGGTCATCTTGCAGCTGTGAGAAGTGTTCACAGAGGATCAGTCATATATCATGCGATGACAACAAGACGCCGAGCAATGATGAATATCGAATCGCCGACCAGCATACCAACAGAGTGACAGACCGACTTCTGGTAGACGGCCGAAAGCCTCATCCACTTTCGGCCGAAACCGGAAATCAACCGAAAGTTAACTTTTTTTTATGTTGCGGCGGAGACCGAAACTGCGCTGAAAAATGATCACATTGCAACGGTTGGCGCCGAAACCGCCATTCGGTCGGCGTCTCATCCAGATGTCGTGTTTAGAATCTGCAAAGTGGTGCGCCGTCATTAGCACCATCGGATGACGCATTATGTACCTCAAGTGCTGCGCTAAAAAACCCAGCGCCCTAGAGGATGCACTGAATGGCTCAAGTGCCCCCACGCTGTTCGGCACCCGAACGCCACTACCGCGGCACTCACCACGCCTCTTAAGCGTGATTATGTAAGCCCTTTTCATGAGCGGGGAAATCTGCTCATCACCGCGGTCTTTTGTGGCCCGCCCTTACATCAGGTGCGTCTACAGGTCGGGGGGGGGGGTAGACCAGGTGGGAGGGTGGGGGGGCGTGGGGGGGGGGGGATGGATTGGAATATTGAATTCTATTCGTTTTGTCCTTCGGGCGGTGATTATTGGCGAGATGAACGAGTTCTGGGATGTCACGTGACCAAAGGTCAAACAGGAAATGGCAATGAATAAACATGTTTACATTTTTTTTTTTTTTACTGGGAGATGCTTTAAAAAAAAACATCGTTTCAGAGAAATTTTGATTGTAAAAAAAATTTAAAAATGTAATGGTAGAAACTGATTTTGCGGGAGGTGGACAGAGCTGGCTCGACCCTGGAAACACGTTATCGATGTTACGCTGTGCATTGCGCAAGCATTGACTGAAGGATCAAAGGAGATCTCGTCTCCAGCGTTTCACGTTATTAAATGCAGGGAGATACAGTGGTCAAGTTGGTGGATTTTTAGGGGACATTTAACGAACATGTCGCAGGTAATAGATATGGTGTATCAACAGGGAAGCAGGCTATAGATATGGTGTATCAACAGGGAAGCAGGCAATAGATATGGTGTATCAACAGGGAAGCAGGCTATAGATATGGTGTATCAACAGGGAAGCAGGCTATAGATATGGTGTATCAACAGGGAAGCAGGCTATAGATATGGTGTATCAACAGATTTATGACCTAATACTAATACGTCGAGCTTGTGTTGGATTTCATTGTGAAAGGCCAGAAAAAAGGAGAAAATATAAAATAAAATACGTTGCTGCTCGAATTTCATGTATATGATACACAATACACATTTACCATTACTTATATATATATATATATATATATGTATAGATATACCATAAAATGTAGCTTTATACAACTTAGTGGCCTCTTGCATTGACTTACAATTTTTATTAGTTAAGTTGACAAAATATATTATTTGTTATCTATCAAAAGCCAACAATGGGCCCCAATGGTGTTCTGCACTGGTCACACGAGATCAACTGACCGAATGAAACATATTAGCTTTCCCTGGGCTGCTCGACCCCATCACCATATTTTGTACAGTTGAAGCATCGAAAATTATTAAGCTTAAGACACACTGACCCCATAAAATGTTTAGTCCGATAAACACACTGAGCCACATAAATTATTTAGTCCACCAGACACACTGACCACAAGAAAGTTTAGTCCACTAGACACTCTGACCACATGAACAGCGTAGTCCATCAGACATACTGACCAAATAAACAGCGTAGTTCACCAGACACACTGACTACATAAACAGCGTAGTCCATCAGACATACTGACCAAATAAACAGCGTAGTTCACAAGACACACTGACCACATAAACAGCGTAGTTCACAAGACACACTGACCACATAAACAGCGTAGTTCACCAGACACACTGACCAAATGAATGTTTAATCCACCAGACACACTGACCACATAAACAGCATAGTCAATTATACATACTGACCAAATAAACAGCGTAGTTCACCAGACACACTGACCACATAAACAGTTTAGTCCACCAGACACACTGACCACATGAACAGTTTAGTTCACCAGACACACTGACCACATGAACAGTTTAGTCCACCAGACACACTGACCACATGAACAGTTTAGTCCAACAGACACACTGACCACATGAACAGTTTAGTTCACCAGACTCACTGACTACATAAACAGTTTACTTCACCAGACACACTGACTACATAAACAGTTTACTTCACCAGACACACTGACCACATGAACAGTTTAGTCCACCAGACACACTGACCACATGAACAGTTTAATTCACCAGACACACTGACTACATAAACAGTTTACTTCACCAGACACACTGACCACATAAACAGCATAGTCAATCATACATACTGACCACATAAACAGCGTAGTTCACCAGACACACTGACCACATAAACAGTTTAGTCCACCAGACACACTGACCACATGAACAGATTAGTCCACAAGACACACTGACCACAATACATAAACAGTTTACTTCACCAGACACACTGACCACATAAACAGCATAGTCAATCATACATACTGACCAAATAAACAGCGTAGTTCACCAGACACACTGACCACATAAACAGTTTAGTCCACCAGACACACTGACCACATGAACAGTTTAGTCCACCAGACACACTGACCACATGAACAGTTTAGTCCACCAGACACACTGACCACATAAACAGCTTACTTCACCAGACACGCTGACCACATAAACAGCTTAGTTCACCAGACACACTGACCACATAAACAGCTTAGTTCACCGACATTAATATCTGCTGAAGCGTAACTGAGCAGGAAGCTCTTGTACGGCCGCTCACGAAGACACACTGACCACATGAACAGTTAGTTCACATTTCACGCTGACCACATAAACAGCTAAGTCCACCAGACACACTGACCACATGAACAGTTTAGACCACCAGCCACACTGACCACATAAACCTTTTAGTTCACCAGACACTGACCACATGAACAGTTTAGTTCACCAGCCACACTGACCACATGAACAGTCAGTTCACATGTCACACTGACCACATAAACAGCGTAGTCCACCAGACACACTGACCACATAAACAGCGTAGTCCACCAGACACACTGACCACATAAACAGCGTAGTCCACCAGACACACTGACCACATAAACAGCGTAGTCCACCAGACACACTGACCACATGAACAGCTTAGTCCACTAGACGCACTGACAGGCCCATAAAAAACGACAAAGATTTGTAATTCCTCGGGGCATAAATGCGGGCGAAAGTATTGGCAATCTATAAACTACCCAGACCCACGGCTTCCGACCTGCTTCCCGAGCGACCAGAACAATCGCCAGCACTGTACCTAACTTGGTGTGGCTGGACGTGAGAACTGGTACTTTGGAAACATAGGACTAGTTACTTTATGGATGGTCTGACGGAAACCAAAAAAAAAAGTTGGCAACCTTTGAGGGTTTTCGTGAAACTTGCTACGTGTGGCCACTGTCGATCGTGAAATCTGAGATGTACACATCACAAGTTGACGCAGTGTAGGTTTTCGTAATTTAATTATTTTTAAATTTGTTTACGTCACAGTTTAACCGATACCCCACCGTACGGCAGAAACATGACAACCTCGTGGTAGAGTTTGAAGAAGTTGGACACCGAATGAAGAGGTTGGAGTTGAAGACCTTCACGCGACCTTCTCGCGATTGTCCCAAGGACGTGTATTCTCTCAAATCTCTTCGCCCGGGTCACGCTGAACAGTGGTCAATGGCATAAATGGGGTCACGCTGAACAGTGGTCAAGGGCATAAATGAACTGGCCCTGGCTGTCATCCGATTGACACTCTCTAACGAATTATTTTTTTCCCCTAAAACGATTCATAAGTCTTGCCAATTCTTTGTCAGCGTATTGGGGAGTGGGGAGTGGGGAGCGTGTTTTCATCTGGTGTTTAGCTCACTGTGTCCGTTGGCAAAACCTTTTTTTTTTTGACAACCACAGTCCCCTCAGATTGATCAATGTGCTGTTAGTTGCCCGCAGATTTGTATGCTACATATGTTTCTAGTATCTAAACATTCAAAAGTAATGGCTCATTAGTCATTAAAAGTATGAATGTGTCCAGCCCATAAGGACTGGTCAGCCCACAAGTCAGATCGTAACCCTTTGGACTGGTCAGCCCCCATGCCAGATCAAAAGCCTCTGGACTGGTCAGCCCACAAATCAGATCGTAACCCTTTGGACTGGTCAGCCCCCATGTCAGATCATAAACGTTTGGACTGGTCAGCCCCCATTTCAGATCATAAACGTTTGGCCTGGTCAGCCCCCATGTCAGATCATAAACGTTTGGACTGGTCAGCCCCCATGTCAGATCATAAACGTTTGGCCTGGTCAGCCCCCATGTCAGATCATAAACGTTTGGACTGGTCAGCCCCCATTTCAGATCATTACCCTTAGGACGGTGAGCCCCAACGTCAGATCATAAACGTTTGGACTGGTCAGCCCCCATGTCAGATCATTACCCCCTTTGGACGGCCAGCCCCCATGTCAGGTCATAGCTCTCTGCCTCTAATGTCAAGTGACGGTGGGTTTGAAAAATCGTGAACCTGCTGATGTTATTCACGAGGTAAACTAGGCTTCTGTGCATCGATAACAAGGGGGGGGGGAAGGGGAGGGGGGGGAGGGGGGTGGATTCCAGGCAGCACCTCATTAAACTCACTAAGTACCCTGTGTGCGCACCGAGAGCGCTGTTGTAACAGTGCAGCCGAACTGTTTGCTTTAAGGTTGGCTCTTTTTCTTTAACTTTAAGTTTATTTATAACTGTTTTTGGGGGTCAGTAGTTCATTTCCGCTTAAGATCACTTGATGAAGGTGCATTTAAAATTGACAAATAATGGCTGTTTAAAGGCCTTAAAAAAAAATTATCACATAATTTGTGTTTGAATAGCGCACTATAATAAAACGGTTAAGTAACTGGTTTGCGCACTTTTTGCGGGGGGGGGGGGGGGGGTAGACGGTGGCATGCTGGCGTTAAACAACAAGGCTGCACGTCCTTCAAACGGTGAAGTTTTAGTTTCTTGGTGGACCACATTTTGTTTTAACCGCACCACTTTCTTCCTGCGGCGTCTGAGACTGCCGTTTGATGCGCAGCTTTGACTTGCCAGATAGTTGTTTTTTTTTAATCTATCCAAGTTTGGCAGCTAATTCATTTTACTTTTTTTTGTTTGTTGTTCGAGCTTCTTAAAGAGAACTAGTTCAAAGGTCACCATTAGATAGTGTAGTACAACATTTGTCTAGGCGTGGTATGCGGGCGTTGTTCTGTTACACGTTACACGGAAACAGCGGCCGAAAGATGGAAATTACTTTTACAGACTGTTTCTTTGGCCTTTTATATATATATATATATATATATATATATATATATATATATATATATATATAATAAAAAGAGA
>CAXITT010000972.1:62162-77005 GCA_964033795.1 Lymnaea stagnalis
CCCCCCCCCCCCCATTTACTGATTCGTCGCAGTATTGAAGGCACACTCGCGCCATCATTTACCGACCCCCTTAACTCATCACGACGAGCAAATGTATCCACACTGAGAAAATAAAGGACACCTGTTTCCTGGGCAAACAAAAGGCCGGGGAAAACCCCTGAAGCGGAACAGCCAATCAAAATGGATTATTACCTGGTTGTGAGCGCGATAGCTAGGTTTTGTTTGAGGTTCTAACACAATTATGTCACCTGTTGGATGTGAGTGCGATGGCTTATGTTTTATTGCAGGCTGTTGTCAGTGATCGACCTGTACACGCCGGGCAGAAGGGGCAACAAGACAAACACACGGCGTGACCTGTGGGGCGCGTACAGAGTATGTACACCTTTCACCAAAGTTTAATTCAAGGGAGAGATATGTCGATTTTTTTTTACTGACACTGACAGCTGTGGCTAGATAGGAATATGTCCCATTTAACTCACAAATATGGCTCCATTAGAATATTTTTTATTCTCACTCACAGGTGTGCCTTTCCATATAGCCATTTTTATATTAAGTTGCTCCCTGTTAAGGTCGGAGCAGGCATATGGGGTGTGTGAGTACCAACTGCTATGAGTGCGTTGATGTACAGGGCCTCTCAATGGTCAACAAAGGCCCGTGGCCATTCAACTTGTCATTCACCACCATTTATCCTTTGTCAGTGGAGAGTGAATAATTGAATCAAGTATTTATGCTAATTGTTAGGACCCCCCCCCATGTGAATGCGGGCGCCCCCCCCCCCGGCCAAAAGGGCCTTGGATGACGACCCGCCCTCCTTTGAGAGGGGGGGGGGCTTGCGCACGTGCAACAGTTGCGTTGTTGCTCCCCACTGACTCCAGTTTTAATAACTAAATATACAAGCAAGCGTCGTGAAGTCTGCTGGGGGGGGAGGGGGGGAGGGGGGTGGGGTGGTTGTGTGATAGATGGATGCGTGACCCAAGAGAATAGCAAAGTGCCCAGTCTCGAGTAGCGGTTGGTAGAACACACACACACACAGGTCACGTCCAGGACGGAGGAGGCCATGCCATACCCATGGACATAATTTGGACCGTTCAGTTATTCACAGAATGGTGTCTTCCGTCGGCTGGAAGACATCGCATGGCGTCAAGTATTGAACACTAGAAATAACCCACCAAAATTGCGTTTAACTTCACATCCACTTAAGTCATCTAACAAACATTGCGTTTAACTTCCGACATACTAAAGTCACATAACAAAAATGGCGTTTAACTTCCCATCTACTACAGTCAATGAACGAAAAATTGCGTTTAACTTCCCATCTACTAAAGTCGCATAACTAAAATTGCGTTTAACTTCCCATCTACTAAAGTCACATAACAAAAATTGCGTTTAACTTCCCATCTACTAAAGTCACCTAACAAAAATTGCGTTTAACTTCCCATCTACTAAAGTCACCTAACAAAAATTGCGTTTAACTTCCCATCTACTAAAGTCACATAACAAAAATTGCGTTTAACTTCCCATCTACTAAAGTCACCTAACAAAAAAACAGGTTCCAAATAACATACAGAGTCCAAACTGGAGCCGCTTTCTGGGAATTCTATTTTGCGCGCCTACTAAACACAGCGTTACTAGAGATGTCTTGTGAATCATTTGTTTGCGATGATAAACTAGACTGATCATGAGATATCTAGAGAATTGTTTGTTTGTGATCATACACCAGACTGATCATGAGATATCTAGAGAATTGTTTGTTTGTGATCATACACCAGACTGATCTAGAGATATCTAGAGAATTGTGTGTTTGTGATCATACACCAGACTGATCTAGAGATATCTAGAGAATTGTTTGTTTGTGATCATACACCAGACTGATCTAGAGATATCTAGAGAATTATTTGTTTGTGATCATACACCAGACTGATCTAGAGATATCTAGAAAATTGTTTGTTTGTGATCATACACCAGACTGATCTAGAGAATTGTGTGTTTGTGATCATACACCAGACTGATCTAGAGAATTGTTTGTTTGTGATAATACACCAGACTGATCTAGAGAATTGTGTGTTTGTGATCATACACCAGACTGATCTAGAGAATTGTTTGTTTGTGATCATACACCAGACTGATCTAGAGAATTGTGTGTTTGTGATCATACACCAGACTGATCTAGAGAATTGTGTGTTTGTGATCATACACCAGACTGATCTAGAGAATTGTATGTTTGTGATCATACACCAGACTGATCTAGAGAATTGTGTGTTTGTGATCATACACCAGACTGATCTAGAGAATTGTGTGTTTGTGATCATACACCAGACTGATCTAGAGAATTGTGTGTTTGTGATCATACACCAGACTGATCTAGAGAATTGTGTGTTTGTGATCATACACCAGACTGATCTAGAGAATTGTGTGTTTGTGATCATACACCAGACTGATCTAGAGAATTGTGTGTTTGTGATCATACACCAGACTGATCTAGAGAATTGTGTGTTTGTGATCATACACCAGACTGATCTAGAGAATTGTGTGTTTGTGATCATACACCAGACTGATCTAGAGAATTGTGTGTTTGTGATCATACACCAGACTGATCTAGAGAATTGTGTGTTTGTGATCATACACCAGACTGATCTAGAGAATTGTGTGTTTGTGATCATACACCAGACTGATCTAGAGAATTGTGTGTTTGTGATCATACACCAGACTGACGCAGTTTCGACAAACTTTCATCAGATGCGACGCTGTATGCGATGACATGAATTGAAATGGTGGACACGGTTCTAATTCTTAATATCCAATGTGTTCACCAGTCATATGCGGCCTTCGCATCCTTTATACATATGGTGTTAAATTCTTCATATGAAATGTGTTCACCAGTCATATGCGGCCTTCGCATCCTTTATACGTATGGTGTTAAATTCTTCATATCAAATGTGTTCACCAGTCATATGCGGCCTTCGCATCCTTTATACATATGGTGTTAAATTCTTCATATGAAATGTGTTCACCAGTCATATGCGGCCTTCGCATCCTTTATACGTATGGTGTTAAATTCTTCATATCAAATGTGTTCACCAGTCATATGCGGCCTTCGCATCCTTTATACGTATGGTGTTAAACTCTTCATATCAAATGTGTTCACCAGTCATATGCGGCCCTCGCATCCTTTATACGTATGGTGTTAAACTCTTCATATCAAATGTGTTCACCATTCTTATAATTTCATTTTCTTTTACCTTATCACAAATCTCTCTTTTTTCATTAAAAAAAAAAAAAGTGTGTATTGGTTTCTTTAACACAGGCGTACATAGTTAAGATTAATTTGTGTACGTGCCTGACACCCATAATGTACATCCTCTGATGCATGATGTCTCCCCCCCCCCCTTTTCTTTGCACGCGGCACATCAAAAGGGAAGCGTGCCGCGATCATTGTATTTGAATTGACGGCTCGTCAGCGCCAACATCTATCGACCTTCAGTTACTTAGTCAAGGTGAAAGCTTAAAGTTCATCAGCGACACCAAGCACCACCAACCCCACCCTCCTTTCTACCCCCCCCCCAAGTCTGTTTGATCGTGTGGTGGTTGTAATGTTGAGTTTTGGAGATATTTCTCTTGTGTTTGTCTCAATATTAATTACATGCGGGGCCGTGCGAAGTTAAATCCGCGCCCGGGGCAAAGTCTGATAATGCCGCCCCTGCCCCAATTATTTCGTCAATAAATGACAAACAGACACGTGTGTGTGTGTGAGTATAAAAGCTTATGGAAGATTGTGGCGCCCCCTCACATTGGCGCCTGGGGGTGGTTACCCCCCTTATCCCCTCACCAGATTCGCACGGCCCTGATTATATCATCATGATTGCACAACACGATCCTACTTACCCACAGTGAAATGCCCAGCGTTCAGACCACTTAATTCCCTGTTCTCGGCGATCTCATCCGCGATGGCCTTAATCACTGGATGAGAGATGACACAATGCTGCAGCCAGTCCGAACGCTTAGAAAAGACGTCGTCCAATTTTCGAAACAAAATGAACAATTCCACAGAAATCTCTGAGTTAGTTTCTTTTCCCCCCCTGGCGTACGTAAAAACAGGTTGGTGAAACCCTTCCGACACTCTTAACACATCATTGCCGAATAAATCAAATCTTCCTCACCGGCGTTTTTGTGTTGTTTAAATTTCAGCGAAGCACCAAACCTTTGCATCTCATTGAAGCCATGCACAATTTCCTATGAGAAACCTTATTTTAAAAAAAAGAAAAGAAAAGAAAATGCTGTTGATTCTACACCACATATCCAAGACTTGTTGACAGAGTCACGCATGGAAAGGTCGCAGTTTGCAGAGATAGAGAGATAAAGAGAGAGAGAGAGAGAGAGAGAGAGAGAGAGAGAGAGAGAGAGAGAGAGAAAGATATATATAGATATAAAAGAAAATCTTTTTTTTTTTTTTTTTATAAAAAACAAAAAAAAAAAAAAAAAAAAAAAAATAAAAAATAAACTTTTTTTTTTTTTTTTTTAAAAAAGACCTAGTACCGCAATATGAAATTCTGTCTTCTTCTTCAATCTGCTAAGAACCGGGAGCAGAGTTTTTGGTGGCAGATATCGGAATTCAAGATTTGACCATCTTGGATCGCCGCCGGTGGGGACGCGTCAACGGAGAATGATCAAACCAAAAGAGGTGAGCTTCCGACGAATGTTCGCTCTTCCCGCGCGACGACGCTGCGCGTGCGAAGGGGGCCTCCTTCCACCAATCGGAGCGGCTGTGGCATCCAATGTGCCGTGAAATCTGATTGGTTCACCCGGCTAGTTTTTTTTTGGTGCTTTTTTGTTTTTTTTTTTGTGTTTTTTTCTCTCTTGCGCTTTGCATAATTATCAAGTATTTCAACGAATCAAAAAACGCCGATATCTGAGAATTTTAAAATCGCCATTATTATTTTTTTTTAAATTTTGTTAAGTATCTGTTCAGACATTTTAATCGTAAAATTGTTTCTTTTTTAAACGAATCTTTTGAATGAACATGTCAGATCTGTAGCTGAGCAGCTGTACTATTTTTGAATTGGATGGTAAGCAAGTTTTGGTTGTTGATGTTGTTGAAATGTGCCATTTAAGCTTGCCTTGCTGTTGTTGTTGTTGCTGTTTTCTATCAAGCTACGAGACAAGAGAGACGAGAGTGAGTCTCTAACAAGAACTTCCTTGTTTTATGTGTGTTCACCGCAGTTTGCCGGCGTGTGGTGCTCCCACAGGAGGGCGTGGTGCTCCGACAGGGGGCGTGGTGCTCCGACAGGGGGGCGGGCTGCTCCGACAGGGGGGCGTGGTGCTCTGACTGGGGGCGTGGTGCTCCGACAGGGGGGCGTGGTGCTCCGACTGGGGGCGTGGTGCTCCGAGTAAAGCACGCGCGCATGTGTGGGCGTGTTTGTGTGTGGTGGGGGATTTGTGTGCGTGTGTGTGCGTGGGATGTTGTGAGTGGATGGTAGTGTGTGGGGGTCCCCTGTGAGGGGGAATGTGTGTGTATGTGTTTGTAAGACAGGTGAGGGGAGCGTGTACCTGTATTGATCTGTGAGGTTTCGTGACTCTTAAGCGGCTCGCGGCTTGTGAGGAAAGGAGGGGGGGGGGGGCAGCGGTGTGGAGGGTGATCGGCGGTGTCTCGTTCATTTTGATGGACGCCTGCGTCTGCGTCCGTGGCCGTCAGTAGCTTGGTTACATCAAGGACTCGTGGTGATAGGCGTCAGGGCTTATGTCATAAGAATTGGATTGAGAATTTGTTTGAAGGGTCATGGATGTTTGAAGTTGTGGACTACTGTCTGGGAGGCCTGCTGTGGACTAATGTCTGGGAGGCCAGCTCTGGACTAATGTCTGGGAGGCCAGCTGTGGACTAATGTCTGGGAGGCATGCTGTGGACTATTGTCTGGGAGGCCAGCTCTGGACTAATGTATGTGAGGCCAGCTCTGGACTAATGTCTGGGAGGCCAGCTCTGGACTAATATCTGGGAGGCCAGCTGTGGACTAATGTCTGGGAGGCCAGCTGTGGACTAATGTCTGGGAGGCCAGCTCTGGACTAATGTCTGGGAGGCCAGCTCTGGACTAATGTCTGGGAGGCCAGCTCTGGACTAATGTCTGGGAGGCCAGCTCTGGACTAATGTCTGGGAGGCCAGCTGTGGACTAATGTCTGGGAGGCCAGCTCTGGACTAATGTCTGGGAGGCCAGCTGTGGACTAATGTCTGGGAGGCCAGCTGTGGACTAATGTCTGGGAGGCCTGCTGTGGACTAATGTCTGGGAGGCCAGCTGTGGACTAATGTCTGGGAGGCCTGCTGTGGACTAATGTCTGGGAGGCCTGCTGTGGACTAATGTCTGGGAGGGCTGCTGTGGACTAATGTGGTGTGGGAGGCCTGCTGTGGATTTATGTCTGGGAGGCCTGCTCTGGACTAATGTCTGGGAGCCCTGCTCTGGACTAATGTCTGGGAGGCCTGCTCTAGACTAATGCCAGGGAGACCTGCTGTGGACATGTGTCTTGGACCCCTGCTCAGTGAGAAAATATAATATAAATCTTTTGATGACCGAAAGATTACGTGATGTGATACAGGACAGAAACGCTTACGTGTTTGATTTCAGAGTTTGCATTCTCTCAAATGAGTTTCCATCTAAGGTTTATGAGTCCCATCCCACTCCCCCCCCTTCCCGGGTTGCTGGTGATGTTGTTTTTTTTTTTCTTTAACTGGGGGTTCAATTCTAGTCCACTGATGTGGGATTAACTCACTTGAGACCGCTCGGCCACTCAGCACCCCTGGTTGGATGATAGTGTGCACGCTGTGTCTATTTTGAGCCATCGCGCATTTCAGCATATCTAACTAGACCGATATCATTGTATATGGTAGTTGTAAACGCACGCACTCGTGGAGTCTATATAGAACATGGCACCGTCGCCCTCCATATATGGCAGGGGTTTAGACCGCTTGGCCACCCAGCATAATGTACAGGAATTATCCACTACAACCACACAATGAAATATACTCTATAACATTCACAAGGATATAAAATTCGTTTGACTTACGAAGCGGCAAGATTAGGCAATTGACAAAACTAAGGAATGATGTTGCTTTACCGAAGTCGTCTATCTCGAATCGAAATAAAGCGCTAGGCTGGACCTCCCTGAGATAGGACCCATGCAGACACATCGGATGGCAGAGGCTGGACCTCCCTGAGATAGGACCCATGCAGACACGTCGGATGGCAGAGGCTGGACCTCCCTGAGATAGGACCCATGCAGACACGTCGGATGGCAGAGGCTGGACCTCCCTGAGATAGGACCCATGCAGACACATCGGATGGCAGAGGCTGGACCTCCCTGAGATAGGACCCATACAGACACATCGGATGGCAGAGGCTGGACCTCCCTGAGATAGGACCCATGCAGACACATCGGATGACAGATGCTGGACCTCCCTGAGATAGGTCCCATGCAGACACATCGGATGGCAAAGGCTGGACCGACCTGAGATAGGACCCATGCAGACACGTCGGATGGCGGCCACGTCAGCGTCAGAACCAAGATGATCGCACGGGTCTAATGCCTGTTCTTGTTAGAGCCACTCATAACTGACCTTGATTATGTTAGAGCCACTCAAAATTGCCCTTGTTCTTGTTAGAGCCACTCATAACTGACTTTGATCATGTTAGAGCCACTCAAAATTGCCCTTGTTTTTGTTAGAGCCACTCATAACTGACCTTGATTAAGTTAAAGCCACTCAAAATTGCCCTTGTTTTTTGTTAGAGCCACTCATAACTGACCTTGATCAAGTTAAAGCCACTCAAAATTCCCCTTGTTCTTGTTAGAGGCACTCATAACTGACTTTGATCATGTTAGAGCCAGTAAAAATTTCCCTTGTTCTTGTTAGAGCCACTCATAACTGACCTTGATCATGTTAGAGCTAGTCAAAATTGCTCTTGTTCTTGTTAGAGCCACTCATAAATGCCCTGGTTATTGTTAGAGCCAATCATAACTGCCCTGGTTATTTTTAGAGCCAATCATAACTACCCTGGTTATTGTTAGAGCCAATCATAACTGCCCTGGTTATTGTGAGAGCCAAACATAACTGTCATTGTTATTTTTGGAGCCAATCATAACTGCCCTTGTCATTGTTAGAGCCAATCATAACTGCCCTTGTTCTTTTTAGAGCCAATCATAATTTGTCCTTGTTATTGTTAGAGCCACTCATAACTACCCTGGTTATTGTTAGAGCCAATTATGACTGCGCTGGTTATTGTCAGAGCAAATCATAACTGGCCTTGTTATTTTAGAACCAATCAAACTGCTATGTTTATTGTAAGAGCCAATCATAACTGACTTTGTTCTTGTTAGAACCAATCATAACTGCCCTGATTATTGTTAGAGGCAATCATAACTGCTCTGGTTATTTTTAGAGCCAATCATAACTGCCCTTGTTCTTGTTACAGACAATCATAATGTGTCCTTGTTATTGTTAGAGCCAGTCATAACTGCCCTTGTTATTGTTAGAGCCAATCAAACTGCTCTTTTTATTGTAAGAGCCAATCATAACTGCCTTTGTTCTTGTTAGAACCAATCATATCTGCCCTGGTTATTGTTAGACCCAATCATAACCGCCCCTGTTCTTGATTGAGCCAGTCTGAACTCTTCGTGTTCTTATCAAAGCCACTCCAATATTCTAATATTCCATTACCAGAATTTCCAGTGTTTAGACAATTTATTTAAAATCCCATCCTAACAAGAAAGCGGTGCAGTTGGATGAGTGGGCTTCAAGATGAAAATCCCCCTTGAGACATTTGAATAGATTTCGCTCGCAATCATCAAATATTCATAAGCTCTGAAATTGTAGTTTGGGAGTTGCATTTAAAAGGTCATTTATCGGGAAGAAAATCCTGTGGAATGGTGGAGTCGGTTTTCTAAAAATATGTTGGGGAAGAAATATAACGATATGCTTAAGAACTTGATAATAAATAATTTTTAGATAAGCCATAGAACATGGTAAAGAATATCTTTAGATACGGCATGGAACATGATACAGAATGTCGTTAGATCTGACAGGGAACATGATACAGAATGTCGTTAGATCTGACAGGGAACATGATACAGAATGTCGTTAGATCTGACTAGGAACATGATACAGAATATCATCAGATCTGACAGGGAACATGATACAGAATATCGTTAGATCTGACAGGGAACATGATACAGAATGTCATTACTTACAGCTTGAAACATGATAAAGAATATCGTTAGATACGACATAGAACATGATACAAATAATATCGTTAGATTACGGCATTGAACGTAATGCATTGATGTAAGTTAGACGTGACAGGGAACAATGATACAGAAACGTAGTCACAATGGCAGAACTCATGATTAAATAATCGACCGATCACTTTCTTCGCAGCATCTCGTCTCTGTTTGAAAAGTACAAATTGTGTGGCGCATTCTTGTATGCACACCCAAAGCAAGCACTTTTTGTTGTATGCACACCCAAAGCAAGCACTTTTTGTTGTATGCACATCCAAAGCAAGCACTTTTTGTTGTATGCACATGGTTTCGTTCGTGAAAAACAACATACGTGTTCCAAAGCAAGCACTTTTTGTTGTATGCACATCCAAAGCAAGCACTTTTTGTTGTATGCACACCCAAAGCAAGCACTTTTTGTTGTATGCACATCCAAAGCAAGCACTTTTTGTTGTATGCACACCCAAAGCAAGCACTTTTTGTTGTATGCACATCCAAAGCAAGCACTTTTTGTTGTATGCACATCCAAAGCAAGCACTTTTTGTTGTATGCACACCCAAAGCAAGCACTTTTTGTTGTATGCACACCCAAAGCAAGCACTTTTTGTTGTATGCACATCCAAAGCAAGCACTTTTTGTTGTATGCACATCCAAAGCAAGCACTTTTTGTTGTATGCACATCCAAAGCAAGCACTTTTTGTTGTATGCACACCCAAAGCAAGCCCTTTTTGTTGTATGCACACCCAAAGCAAGCACTTTTTGTTGTATGCACATCCAAAGCAAGCACTTTTTGTTGTATGCACACCCAAAGCAAGCACTTTTTGTTGTATGCACACCCAAAGCAAGCACTTTTTGTTGTATGCACATCCAAAGCAAGCACTTTTTGTTGTATGCACATCCAAAGCAAGCACTTTTTGTTGTATGCACACCCAAAGCAAGCACTTTTTGTTGTATGCACATCCCAAGCAAGCACTTTTTGTTGTATGCACATCCAAAGCAAGCACTTTGTGTCCCTCTCAAAACCCACCTACACCCAATGTTCGGTAAGACTATGCCTACATACGTAGCTCCGACAGCAAATGCGTCTTCAGTTGAGATCATGTAAAAGACTTGCAACCTACATTCTGGAAGCTACAGCTAGTCGGCTACTTTATTAGCAGGAATTTGGCATGATCTGGAAGCTACTACTAGTCAGCTACTTTATTAGCAGGAATTTTGCATGTTCTGGAAGCTACAGCTAGTCAGCTACTTTATTAGCAGGAATTTTGCATGTTCTGGAAGCTACAGCTAGTCAGCTACTTTATAAGCAGGAATTTTGCATGATCTGGAAGCTACAGCTAAGTCAGCTACTTTATTAGCAGGAATTTAGCTCTGAGCAACCTACATTCGGGAAGCTTGGTGTCATCGACTTTATAAACTCCTTTTAATTAATAATAAAAGTAGATCTAAGCTCTAAGGACTTGAACAATTGTCATGGTCGGGAAAAAGGGGGGGGGGTAGGGGGTAGGACAGGGCTAGGAATAGGTAACAGTGTTTCAAAAATTACACTTGACGCTCATTGGCTGTTGGTGTTATGACGTTATTGGCTGTTAGTGTTATGACGCTCACTGGCTGTTGGTGCTATGACGCTCACTGGCTGTTGGTGTTATGACGCTCATTGGCTGTTGGTGTTATGACGCTCACTGGCTGTTGGTGCTATGACGCTCACTGGCTGTTGGTGCTATGACGCTCACTGGCTGTTGGTGTTATGACGCTCACTGGCTGTTGGTGTTATGACGCTCACTGGCTGTTGGTGTTATGACGCTCACTGGCTGTTGGTGTTATGACGCTCACTGGCTGTTGGTGCTATGACGCTCACCGGCTGTTGGTGCTATGACGCTCACCGGCTGTTGGTGCTATGACGCTCACCGGCTGTTGGTGCTATGACGCTCACTGGCTGTTGGATGTTGGTGTGATGACGCTCACTGGCTGTTGGTGCTATGACGCTCACTGGCTGTTGGTGCTATGACGCTCACTGGCTGTTGGTGCTATGACGCTCACTGGCTGTTGGTGTTATGACGCTCACTGGCTGTTGGTGTTATGACGCTCACTGGTTGTTGGTGTTATGACGCTCACTGGCTGTTGGTGTTATGACGCTCACCGGTTGTTGGTGTTATGACGCTCACCGGCTGTTAGTGCTATGACGCTCACCGGCTGTTGGTGCTCTGACGCTCACCCTTTGTTGGCTTCACGGACCAGAGATACTCAGACGTATCTTAGAAGTATCTCAGACGTATCTTAGTAGTATCTCAGACGTATCTTAGTAGTAGTGTCTAGGCTTAGGAGGGAGGGGGACGATGCGGAGTGTCAACCTAAGAAAAACAAAACAAAAACAAAAGCAAAAACTAAAAAAACTTGGATCGCTGGTTAGCAAACAAAATGCTAACAAGTGGGTAGGGGCGATTAATGAAGGACATAAGCTATACATATCTATCTTTGTATAAAGGCAGTTAAGATACATGTAGACATTTACGAGACGTAGCAACGTTTGACAGAATGCATCGAGTCTACCGTGGCACTTGGCATCCATTCAGAGACACGTGTGCATTGAAGGAATTTTTTTAATAATTGTGTTTGGTTTTTTTTTTTCATTTCTAGGACCGGAAAAATTCACATCGTATGACGCAATGTTACTGTTTTTACTATATTTTTGTTCGTACAACTTAGCTTCTAACAACGTTCTTTATTTCATAATTGTATTAGATTTTAATGTCATGATTATGTCTCTTTTGATAATATTTTTATGTACAGCGTGGTGAGCCTAGCCCTAGGCTGGGGTACCGCGCCATAAAAGACCACTAATTATTATTATTATATATGGGGATCTAAGGGATTATTGGAATGTTAGTTCTATTCATTTNATATAGCAGTAATGATTTTTTCGTAAAATATGTATAAAAATAAAGTAGTCAACACGTTTTCGTCCAGGTTAAGACTCACTACGCCGGCTCACATCACCGTAGAATTACCGAACAGCTGTTGAGAGATTGGCCAAACGGAATACCAGGATGTTTTATTAATATCTTAATGAGATTGGCCAGACTGTATGCCCGGATGTTCTATTAATAGATTTCCGCCCTTTACATGACAAAAGGCGAAGGGAAAAAAAAACAAAACTTGTCGAGGATTTACTGTAAACCAATTTCGTTGTTTAATTTTGTTTAAACTGAAGTTCTGTGTTGTTTATTCCGGAAAAAGTACCGAGGGGATTTTTGTTGTTGTTGTTTGAAGCTGTCTTGACCTGATACTTTACGGGGGGAGGGGGGGGGTCGAGGGGGAAAGGGTGATATACTGTCGGATAGAACAGAATTATGATGTCTCTAGTCATGTTTTGGTTTTGCTCTTGTTGGACGAACCAATGGAGAAGCGGAATGCCTATGATGATAGTATTATATCGTAGAAGATCATCGCGCCAAAAACGATAGATCTTCCAAGAAATGATCATCAAATTGTATCGGGAAAAGAATGGGCTCCTTTTTTTAAAGTAACAATATAAAAAAAAAAGTGTTTAAATTTTTTTAAATTAAAATGCGTATTTCTCTTTGTAACAATCTTACTTAGCACTAACAAGATGGCCCTGATTTCAATAAGAGAAATTCCCAATAACTGCTCTAAATTAGGTTCTGAGAAATACCGCAAGTAGGCATGGTGCGTAATATTTTATCTTGTTTTACGGTAATAGTTGGTGTGATGAATCTGCGTTGTATTAAAAAAAATGGGGGAGGGGACATCAGGATATAAATAGAATAAAAATACGCCACCACACGTCACTAACCTTTAAAAATCTGACCACATCACCCCAGTTCTACGAGATCTACATTGGGTTCCAGTGAGTGAGCGCATTAACTATAAAATTCTGTCCCTGGCGTACAGCTGCAGAGATGGCTCAGCACCGGAATATCTCAAGGAACTGATTTATAAAGATGTACCCCTGAAGAGCCTGTGGTCTTCATCACAGTACGTGCTGAGTGTTCCTAGTGTGGATAAACGCAGAAAAAAGTCGTACGGCGTGCACTCTTTTGAAGCGATGGTGCCAAAATTATGGGACAGTTTGCCTCAATCTTTGAGGGGAATTGAAAATGATTAAAAATCATATAAGAAACAATTAAAAACTTTTTTGTTTAAATAGATTTAGGAGGACCAGATCAATCAATCCAACCAATCAATCCAACCAATCAATCAATCGGACCAAAAGCGACCATTAACTAAACTAACACACAAGTCACACCACCAACAATAAAACACGTTATTCGGTGCGCACTAATTACTAGTGAACACCCCCAAAATCGACAGTGAGTTTGTCCACGATTCGAACAAAGTGAATCTTGGGAGGGAGGGAGCTGGAAGAGGGTGGAGTTAAAGCAATTTTGATATTGGTGCACCCAGATTCGCACTGGAGACATACGGCGCGCATGGCAAGAATTGAAATTGCGCCCCTATCATACTTTTGAAACCTATTTTTGTGTATGTATTACGATTGACCATGTAGTATACAAGGCCGGCAGAGTAAACAGACTAGTGTGCAGCATTTTTGGTGGATAAGGGGGAAAAGTTAGCCGCTGCAACAAGATCAAAAAGTTATTTGAATGCCATGATAACCAACCTAATCATCGTTATTTGAGGGCCCACGTCTGGAACAGCAACACTTCTGTGACAGCAGCACTTCTGTGACAGCAGCACTTCTGTGACAGCAGCACTTCTGTGACAGCAGCACTTCTGTGACAGCAACACTTCGGGGACAGCAACACTTCTGACAGCAACACTCCTGGGACAGCAACACTCCTGGGACAGCAGCACTTCTTTGAAAGCAACACTTCTGTGACAGCAACACTTCTTTGACAGCAGCACTTGCCAAAGAGGCCATCGCCTGAAGCTAACCAAAGTGTCCATAGATCAGCGGTTCTCAACCTGTGGGTCACGACTCCTTTGGGGGTCGATAGACCTTTACGCAGGGGTCGCCTAAGACCCTCAGAATACACTTTTATGAAGTAGCAACGAAGACAATTTTATGATTGGGGTCACCACATCTTGTGGTATTAAAGGGTGGCGGTATTAAAAAGCTTGAGAACCCTTAGATCCCATAGATCTTGAACTTTAAAGGTCTGATAATTAACATCCTAAGACCCTTTTGCATTTCAGATCAGGAAATGGGTGAATCAGTTTCTTAATGAAGGCCGCACACCACCTGGGCCCCCGCAATCTGAGGTAGAGATTTAACTGCTGTCACGTGATGTAAGCCAAGTCGTCATCAATACTTCAGTGTGTAATCATCCGTGGCTGCCAGCGTCTCAATGTGGTGTAGGAGATCCGCGTCGATGTCACGTGAGTCTCTTAACCAGCAAAATACCACACACACCCGACACACCCCACACAAAGCACCACACACACTCCACATACACCCCCACACAATCCCCCGCATACACCCCCACACAATCCCCCGCATACACCCCACACAATCCCCACACAATCCCCACACAATCCCCAACATACACCCCACACAATCCCCACACAATCCCCACACAATCCCCCACATACACCCCACACAATCCCCAC
>CAXITT010000972.1:77383-90607 GCA_964033795.1 Lymnaea stagnalis
CCCCACATACACCCCCACATACACCCCACATACACCCCCACACAATTCCCCGCATACACCCCACATACACCCCACACAATTCCCCGCATACACCCCACACAATCTCCCACATACACTCCACACAATCTCCCACATACACCCCACATACACCCCCACACAATCCCACACATACCCCCCACACCAGCCCACACATACACCCCACATCCACCCCCACACAATTCCCCGCATACACCCCACACAATCTCCCACATACACTCCACACAATCTCCCACATACATCCCACACACACCCCACACACACACCCACATACACCCCACACTCAAAACAGTGTTAAAATATGTTGAATCTTTAATCGGCCACGTCATATAAGAATTATGACACATGAATGCAATGCTATTTTATGGGACATGATGAATGCAATGCTATTTTATGGGACATGATGAATACAATGATATTTTATGGGACATGATGAATGCAATGATATTTTATGGGTCATGATGAATGCAATGATATTTTATGGGACATGATGAATGCAATGATACGTTATGGGACATGATGAATGCAATGATATTTTATGGGACATGATGAATGCAATGATACGTTATGGGACATCATGAAGGCAATGATACGTTATGGGACATGATGAATGCAATGATATTTTATGGGACATGATGAATGCAATGATACGTTTTGGGACATCATGAAGGCAATGATACGCTATGGGACATGATGAATGCAATGATATTTTATGGGACATGATGAATGCAATGATATTTTATGGGACATGATGAATGCAATGATATTTTATGGGACATGATGAATGCAATGATATTTTATGGGACATGATGAATGCAATGATATTTTATGGGATATGATGAATGCAATGATATTTTATGGGACATGATGAATGCAATGATATTTTATGGGACATGATGAATGCAATGATATTTTATGGGACATGATGAATGCAATGATACGTTATCGGACATGATGAATGCAATGATATTTTATGGGACATGATGAAGGCAATGATACGTTATGGGACATCATTAAGGCAATGATACGTTATGGGACATCATTAAGGCAATGATACGTTATGGGACATCATGAAGGCAATGATACGCTATGGGACATCATGAAGGCAATGATACGCTATGGGACATCATGAAGGCAATGATACGTTATGGGACATCATGAAGGCAATGATACGTTATGGGACATCATGAAGGCAATGATACGCTATGGGACATCATGAAGGCAATGATACGCTATGGGACATTAATGCAATGATACACTATTAAACATAAATGCAATGATACACTATGGAACATAAATGCAATGATACAATATGGAACATAAATGCAATGATACACTATGGAACATAAATGCAATGATAAACGATGTGACATGGATGCAATGATACACTATCGGTTCTTTTATTGATTAATTGTGGATACTCCCACCGTACAATGTAAAAAAATCAGCAAGACAATTTTTTTTTTAAAGTGGAGCTAAGACAAGGATGTATGAGAAGTGAAAGGAGTAAGAGACATGATGAGTGTTCGTGGGGAACTTCCTGGTGAAATTACATCACTGTAAGACGCCCTGACTAGTGTCGTTTGACGTGACTACCCCCTTCACCACCGTCCCGAAATCCACCACCGTCCCTAACCCACCACCGTCCCTAACCCACCACCGTCCCTTAACCCACCACCATCCATAACCCACCACCGTCCCTAACCCACCACCATCCATAACCCACCACCGTCCATAACCCACCACCGTCCTTATCCACCACCGTCCATAACCCACCACCGCCCCATAACCCACCACCGTCCATAACCCACCACCGTCCATAACCCACCACCGTCCATAACCCACCACCGTCCATAACCCACCACCGTCCATAACCCACCACCGTCCATAACCCACCACCGTCCATAACCCACCACCGTCCATAACCCACCACCGTCCATAACCCACCACCGTCCATAACCCACCACCGTCCATAACCCACCACCGTCCATAACCCACCACCGTCCATAACCCACCACCGTCCATAACCCACCACCGTCCATAACCCACCACCGTCCATAACCCACCACCGTCCATAACCCACCACCGTCCATAACCCACCACCGTCCATAACCCACCACCGTCCATAACCCACCACCGTCCATAACCCACCACCGTCCATAACCCACCACCGTCCATAACCCACCACCGTCCATAACCCACCACCGTCCATAACCCACCACCGTCCATAACCCACCACCGTCCATAACCCACCACCGTCCATAACCCACCACCGTCCATAACCCACCACCGTCCATAACCCACCACCGTCCATAACCCACCACCGTCCATAACCCACCACCGTCCATAACCCACCACCGTCCATAACCCACCACCGTCCATAACCCACCACCGTCCATAACCCACCACCGTCCATAACCCACCACCGTCCATAACCCACCACCGTCCATAACCCACCACCGTCCATAACCCACCACCGTCCATAACCCACCACCGTCCATAACCCACCACCGTCCATAACCCACCACCGTCCATAACCCACCACCGTCCATAACCCACCACCGTCCATAACCCACCACCGTCCATAACCCACCACCGTCCATAACCCACCACCGTCCATAACCCACCACCGTCCATAACCCACCACCGTCCATAACCCACCACCGTCCATAACCCACCACCGTCCATAACCCACCACCGTCCCATAACCCACCACCGTCCCATAACCCACCACCGTCCATAACCAACCACCGTCCATAACCCACCACCGTCCCTGACCACCGTCCCTGACCACCGTCCCTGACCCACCACCGTCCATAACCCACCACCGTCCCATAACCCACCACCGTCCCTAACCCACCACGTCCATAACCCACAACTGTCCCTAACCAACCACCGTCTATACCCAACCACCGTCCATAACCCACCACCGTCCATAACCCACCACCGTCCATAACCCACCACCGTCCCTGACCCACCACTGTCCATAACCCACCACCGTCCCTTACCCACCACCGTCCATAACCCACCATCTTCCCTCCACGACAAAATCTTGCTGAAGCTTTTGCCATCGTCATGCTACTTTGAGATCACCTCTCAGTATGCCAGTGTGTGATGCCATCGTCGTGCTACTTTGAGATCACCTCTCAGTATGCCAGTGTGTGATGCCATCATCGTGCTACTTTGAGATCACCTCTCAGGATGCCAGTGTTTGATACCATCGTCGTGCTACTTTGAGATCACCTCTCAGTATGCCAAGGTGTGATACCATCGTCGCGCTACTTTGAGATCACCTCTCAGTATGCCAATGTATGATGCCATCCTTGTTCTACTTTGAGATCACCTCTCAAGATGCCAATGTATGATGCCAACCTTGTTCTACTTTGAGATCACCTCTCAGTATGCCAGTGTGTGATGCTACCCTCGTGCTACGTTGAGATCACCTGTCAGTATGCCAATGTATGATGCCATCGTCGTGCTACTTTGAGATCACCTCTCGGTATGCCAAGGTGTGATGCCATCGTCGTGCTACTTTGAGATCACCTCTCAGTATGCCAATGTAGGATGCCATCCTTGTTCTACTTTGAGATCACCTCTCAATATGCCCGTGTATGATGCCATCCTTGTTCTACTTTGAGATCACCTCTCAGTATGCCAGTGTGTGATGCTACCCTCGTGCTACGTTGAGATCACCTCTCAATATGCCAGTGTGTGATGCCATCCTCGTGCTACGTTGAGATCACCTCTCAATATGCCAGTGTGTGATGCCATCCTCGTGCTACTTTGAGATCACCTCAATGTGCCAATGTAGGATCGATACAAATCGACTGTCACGCCAGCCCCCCCCCCCCCCCCCGCTTTGCTACCCCCCGCCATGCCCTGATTCCGTGTTGACAGTCACTGCAGTGTACCTTGGCTTATTTGCATGTGGCTGTCTGTGTGTATTGCCCGACGTATCAAATGAATGTAATAGAGTAGCGGTTCTCAACCTGTGAGTCGCGACCCCTTTGAGGGTTCGCACGACCCTTTCCCAGGGGTCGCCTAAGACCATCTGGGAAACACTTATACTCTACAGATATGAATAAGCAACAAAAATAATTGTTTGGTTGGGGGTCGCCACACCATGAGGAACTGTATTAAAGGGTCGCGGCATTAGGAAGGCTGAGAACCACTGTAATAGAGCATCAGGCCGTCGGTGAGTTCACAACAACTGGGTAAATACTGCAAAGCTTGACAGTGACATGCGCATTTGAGGCTAGAGATTTATGACGGGATAACAGTTCCACGTCGTGGTTGCTTTCTATGCTAAGCAGAACGCACGCTTGTGTGCTTTATTTCCACTCTAAGCCTTTTAAACTTCCTCAAATCCTTAAGTCATCGCTTATCTATGGTAGTGACAGTCTTGTTCCCTTTGACTGAATATGTTAAACATAAACCCTAGTCTGTCATTCAAAGTGCCAGTCACCTCAACTGTTAAGCGTAAATCATAGTCTGTCATTCAAAGTCCCAGTCACCTCAACTGTTAAGCGTAAATCATAGTCTGTCATTCAAAGTGCCAGTCACCTCAACTGTTAAGCTTAAATCATAGTCTGTCATTCAAAGTGCCAGTCACCTCAACTGTTAAGCGTAAATCATAGTCTGTCATTCAAAGTGCCAGTCACCTCAACTGTTAAGCTTAAATCATAGTCTGTCATTCAAAGTGCCAGTCACCTCAACTGTTAAGCTTAAATCATAGTCTGTCATTCAAAGTGCCAGTCACCTCAAGTGTTAAGCGTAAATCATAGTCTGTCATTCAAAGTCCCAGTCACCTCAACTGTTAAGCGTAAATCATAGTCTGTCATTCAAAGTGCCAGTCACCTCAACTGTTAAGCTTAAATCATAGTCTGTCATTCAAAGTGCCAGTCACCTCAACTGTTAAGCGTAAATCATAGTCTGTCATTCAAAGTGCCAGTCACCTCAACTGTTAAGCGTAAATCATAGTCTGTCATTCAAAGTCCCAGTCACCTCAACTGTTAAGCGTAAATCATAGTCTGTCATTCAAAGTCCCAGTCATCATTAAAAAGGTGGATTTGGAAGATGTTCATCATCATCATGTCCCTTAGTCCTTGGACCGTTGGGGCGCCACAGATGACATGTGAACTATCCACCTCCGTTCATCTCTGTCTTCGGCACTTCGCACAGCATCGCCTAGTTTTAGTCCAGTCCTCCTCTTTGATGTTATCTTCCCATCTTTTTTCGCTGCCATCCTCTTCTTCTCCCTCCTCTTGTGGTGACCTCCATGATTTCTTTGGCGAGCCCTTGTTTTCTTGTCACGTGGCCATACCATTCCAGTTTGCTATTGTTTTTTTGACAGCCACCATGAGGTCATCATGCTGCCCCGTTGCTTGACGAATCCTTTCTTTCACTTGTTCACTGGAGATACGGATAAGATTATTAACTTCTTGTGTGCCTTCTCTCGTGAGAAGCTGCCTGTACTAAGCTAACGGGTGTCGTGAGAAGCTGCCTGTACTAAGCTAACGGGTCTCGTGAGAAGCTGCCTGTACTAAGCTAACGGGTCTCGTGAGACGCTGCCTGTACTAAACTAACGGGTCTCGTGAGAAGCTGCCTGTACTAAGCTAACGGGTCTCGTGAGACGCTGCCTGGACTAAGCTAACGGGTCTCGTGAGACGCTGCCTGTACTAAGCTAACGGGTCTCGTGAGACGCTGCCTGTACTAAGCTAACGGGTCTCGTGAAACGCTGCCTGTACTAAGCTAACGGGTCTCGTGAGAAGCTGCCTGTACTAAGCTAACGGGTCCAATCTCCCCAGGTTTTAACAGGCCGAGACTGAACCAGCTAGCTCTTCACTGGGAGGTAGACTAAGCCAGGGGCGTGCGAAAGGGGCACCCACCCAGTGCTATGTTAGCACTGCACCAAATATCCAGCTCTGGCAATGTTAGCACTGCACCAAATATCCAGCTCTGGCCATGTTAGCACTGCACCAAATATCCAGCTCTGGCCATGTTAGCACTGCACTACATGACCAGCTTAATCAACGAATCATATTCTCCACTCAGTGCTAAGGTGAAATTTTAAAACTGACAAGACTCAAGCGAAATAAATTCAAACTATAATTTTTAACACTCGCTTCATTTATTATTATTTATTTTAAACGCTTGAAGGTAAGGACATTCTGATTCCTCTCGTAGCCACACGTTTCTTTGGACATTTTAATGCCATAGTTGCTGGCCTTTCATCTGTGTATCTTATTTTTGTTAGCAGCAGCCGCACACCGGCCATTGGGTTGTTGATCCTTCTTTCGAGCGAAGCAGTTAAAAGAAAAAGTCTTTTTTTTTTTTGTTAAACAGAGCCGCCTTTAACGCGACTCAAACACGCTTGAATCAAACGCCATCTTTGTGCCCGGTAGTCTGCACCAAGAGTTACCAGACCCTGGATTTGGGACGAGATTTTCGAAGCTGACAAAACGACATGTTGTCAGGAACGCCCCACACCGTCACTGAAACGGAAGTGGTGCATCGGCGCCAGCCAGCGTGCTTAAGGTGCTGCATTTTAACTTTGGTGTCTTGGACGCATGCCGTGCCAGTTGTTGATTGTTGAAACGCGAAAAAGGGAGGGAATACTCCGGGTAATGGCCTCAGTTGATGACCTTGAAAAGCGTTTTTTTTTTTTTTTTTTTTGGGGGGGGGGGGGGGGGTGGGGGTTTGGGTGTTTCTAATCTTAATTACCCCAGCTATTTCCAGGTCATGGTCTAGTGAGATCACCTTATAAAAGATATAAAGTTTTAACCATCTGAATTTACAATCTAGAAATGAAGGGTATTTTTTTGTCCTCCAGTATTTACCTTCTTTAATGGCGTAAAATAATACTTTTTTTTTTTAAATTGACAGACCTTCATCACCAGAATTATGTGTCTCCTGAGAGTGGGTCGCGTTCTTCTCAATATATTCCTATGTTGGCACATTCACCAAGCATTTTGGGAGTCAATACTAAATATTTCAGTAGCGGAAATTCTGAAAAAATTTGGATAAAAAAACAAATTAAAAATATTTTAATCCACTGAGATTAACCCCAACAGATTATAACACATACATTATGAACCTTGGCTGGATACGTAAGGTTTAAAAAGACATAGATTTTTTCGTAAGTAACAGAATTTTAGTGTCACGTACATGGGCGCCCGCAGGGGGGGGGGCAAGGGGGGCACTTGCCCCCCCCCCCTGGATTGATTGGNTAACTAAGCTGATGTCCTGTCCGTTCGTTCACCATACAAATACGCTACAGTAAATTAAAACTACATTAAAACATTACTAAAAAGGTGTTGCCCCCCCCCCTTGGAAAGTTAATCGATTTTTTTGCCCCCCCCCCCAGAAAGTTTTCTGCGGGCGCCCATGGTCACGTACCTTCCTAAGGTTTCACAAATTTAATCTGTTATTTCAAAATGGCTCGTTAGACAAACAGTACGTAACAAAGGGAAGATACCGTTGATGACATATAATGATGAAAGAAAGCTAACCCAACTAGGGAATATGAAATTTCCGGCAATAACAATGGCGAACATTTACCTTTTTTTTTTTTAAACTGCTTTCTACTTCTTGTCGTATGTGCATTTGCCCTGTCTGCTGAGGAAGGCTCTTGGCCGAAACGTTCTTCCCTTACCCAACTGTCTTTAGACGCAAGCTGCCACATACCTTGTTCTCCTACTTCCTTATGTCACAAGCAAGTATTTATTTATACTCACCATTCTGCTATCAAAGTACGCTATCAGTTCAATCTGTAGAAATACAAACTCGTATTCATTTTACAGCATGACGATTCGTGTAGTAAGAGAATTGTACACTAAGTGAACGGTATACTAAGTGAAAAGTACAATAGGTGAAATGTACAATAACAAAAATGTATAATAACAAAAAGTTATAATAAGTGAAAGGTATAATAAGAGAAGGGTAAAATGAGTGAAAGGTATAATAAGTGTAAGGTATAAAAAGAGGATGGTATAATAAGTGAAATTATAATAAGTAAAAGGTATAATAAGTAAAAGGTATAATAAGTAAAAGGTATAATAATTGAAAGGTATAATAAGTGAAAGGTAAAAAAAACCATCCGCACTCATACACAGGGTAAAAAGGGCTGTAAGTCTTGCAATTGCAAGCTCTTGTATCTGGTCATTCTGGTACGGCTACCGCTCACGTCTTGCAAGCTCTTGTATCTGGTCATTCGTGTACGTCTATAGCTCACGTCTTGCAAGCTCTTGTATCTGGTCATTCTGGTACGTCTATAGCTCACGTCTTGCAAGCTCTTGTATCTGGTCATTCTTGCACGTCTATAGCTCACGTCTTGCAAGCTCTTGTATCTGGTCATTCTGGTACGTCTATAGCTCACATCTTGCAAGCTCTTGTATCTGGATTCTGGTACGTCTATAGCTCACGTCTTGCAAGCTCTTGTATCTGGTCACTCTGGTACGTCTATCGCTCACGTCTTGCAAGCTTTTGTATCTGGTCACTCTGATACGTCTATCGCTCACGTCTTGCAAGCTCTTGTATCTGGTCACTCTGGTACGGCTACCGCTCATGTCTTGCAAGCTTTTGTATCTGGTCACTCTTCTACGTCTATTGCTCACGTCTTGCAAGATCTTGTATCTGGTCATTCTGGTACGTCTACCGCTCACGTCTTGCAAGATCTTGTATCTGGTCATTCTGGTACGTCTATTGCTCACGTCTTGCAAGCTCTTGTATCTGGTCACTCTTATACGTCTATCGCTCACGTCTTGCAAGCTCTTGTATCTGGTCATTCTGGTACGTCTATAGCTCACGTCTTGCAAGCTCTTGTATCTGGTCATTCTGGTACGTCTATAGCTCACGTCTTGCAAGCTTTTGTATCTGGTCATTCTGGTACGTCTATAGCTCACGTCTTGCAAGCTCTTGTATCTGGTCAATTTAGTACATCTATAGCTCACGTCTTGCAAGCTCTTGTATCTGGTCATTCTGGTACGTCTATAGCTCACGTGTTGCAAGCTCTTGTATCTGGTCATTCTGGTACGTCTATAGCTCACATCTTGCAAGCTCTTGTATCTGGATTCTGGTACGTCTATAGCTCACGTCTTGCAAGCTCTTGTATCTGGTTACTCTGGTACGTCTATCGCTCACGTCTTGCGAGCTCTTGTATCTGGTCACTCTGGTACGTCTATAGCTCACGTCTTGCAAGCTCTTGTATGTGGTCACTCTGGTACGTCTATCGCTCACGTCTTGCAAGCTCTTGTATCTGGTCACTCTGGTACGTCTATCGCTCATGTCTTGCAAGCTCTTGTATCTGGTCACTCTGGTACGTCTATCGCTCAAGTCTTGCAAGCTCTTGTATCTGGTCACTCTGGTACGTCTATAGCTCACGTCTTGCAAGCTCTTGTATCTGGTCACTCTGGTACGTCTATCGCTCATGTCTTGCAAGCTCTTGTATCTGGTCACTCTGGTACGTCTATTGCTCACGTCTTGCAAGCTCTTGTATCTGGTCACTCTGGTACGTCTATCGCTCATGTCTTGCAAGCTCTTGTATCTGGTCACTCTGGTACGTCTATCGCTCACGTCTTGCAAGCTCTTGTATCTGGTCACTCTGGTACGTCTATCGCTCATGTCTTGCAAGCTCTTGTATCTGGTCACTCTGGTACGTCTATTGATCACGTCTTGCAAGCTCTTGTATCTGGTCACTCTGGTACGTCTATCGCTCATGTCTTGCAAGCTCTTGTATCTGGTCACTCTGGTACGTCTATCGCTCAAGTCTTGCAAGCTCTTGTATCTGGTCACTCTGGTACGTCTATCGCTCATGTCTTGCAAGCTCTTGTATCTGGTCACTCTGGTACGTCTTTTAATCACGTCTTGCAAGCTCTTGTATCTTGTCACTCTGGTACGTCTATCGCTCATGTCTTGCAAGCTCTTGTATCTGGTCACTCTGGTACGTCTATCGCTCACGTCTTGCAAGCTCTTGTATCTGGTCACTCTGGTACGTCTATCGCTCAAGTCTTGCAAGCTCTTGTATCTGGTCACTCTGGTACGTCTATCGCTCACGTCTTGCAAGCTCTTGTATCTGGTCACTCTGGTACGTCTATCGCTCACGTCTTGCAAGCTCTTGTATCTGGTCACTCTGGTACGTCTATCGCTCAAGTCTTGCAAGCTCTTGTATCTGGTCACCCTGGTACGTCTATAGCTCACGTCTTGTAAGCTCTTGTATCTGGTCACTCTGGTACGTCTATCGCTCACGTCTTGCAAGCTCTTGTATCTGGTCACTCTGGTACGTCTATAGCTCACGTCTTGTAAGCTCTTGTATCTGGTCACTCTGGTACGTCTATCGCTCACGTCTTGCAAGCCCTTGTATCTCTTGTTACTCTGGTACGTCTATCGCTCATAGTTAGAAACTTTTTTTTACACGTTTCTACATCTTGCCGTATTTACATTTTTCCTGTCTGCCGAGGAAGGCTGTTAGCCGAAAAGTTTTTTCTTTCTTGCCCTGCCATTCGATCCCAAACCTCCACATACCTTGTTCTACCAGTTCCTGCACAATGCTGCTTACACATGGACATCCTCAAATGCTTATAGACATTCAGCCTTCAACACAGTGGGGTAGGGAATGGGGTGGAGAGGACGGTCTCCCTACTTGTTTTTTCTTTATATGGAGGACGTCATCTTCGGACAACTGAAAAATTGTTGTTGTTTTTTTTAGTGGATAGTTGGCGGCAAAAATATCCACCAGTGCCGTGTTGCGCTAATGCGGGTAGACAGAAAGTCGTTAAATGGGGAATTACGCTGATAGGACTTAGTTCATACAACTTGCGGCCTGCTTTAGTTTGACTGAGTGAAACCGACACACTGTGCTTGTGTGGACAGTGTCTAATGTGAAACCGACTCACTGTGCTGGTGTGGACAGTGTCTTATGCGAAACCGACACACTGTGCTGGTGTGGACAGTGTCTTATGTGAAACCGACACACGGTGCTGGTGTGAACAGTGTCTTATGTGAAACTGACACTGTGCTGGTGTGGACAGTGTCTTATGTTAAACGGACACACCATGCTTGCGTGGCCACTGATCTTATGTGAAACCGACACAATGTGCTGGTGTGGACTGTGTCTAATGTGAAACCGACACACCGTGCGGTGTGGAAAGTGTCTTATGTGAAACCGACACACTGTGCCTGTGTGGACAGTGTCTTATGTGAAACCGACACACTGTGCTGGTGTGGACAATGTCTTACGTGAAACCGACACACTGTGCTGGTGTGGACAGTGACTTATGTGAAACCGACACACGGTGCTGGTGTGAACAGTGTCTTATGTGAAACCGACACACGGTGCTGGTGTGGACTGTGTCTTATGTGAAACCGACACACTGTGCTTGTGTGACTGTGTGTTATGTGAAACCGACACACTGTGCTTGTGTGGACTGTGTCTAATGTGAAACCTACTCACTGTGCTGGTGTGGACAGTGTCTTATTTGAAACCGACACACGGTGCCGGTGTGGACAGTGTCTTATGTGAAACCAACACACGGTGCTGGTGTGGATAGTGTCTTATGTGAAACCGACACACGGTTCCGGTGTGGACAGTGTCTTATGTGAAACCGACACACGGTGCCGGTGTGGGCAGTGTCTTATGTGAAACCGACACACGGTGCCGGTGTGGAAGTGTCTTATTAACTTATTCGTTGCCTTAAATGTATCCCGAAATTTGACATCCGTACATTTTGATAAACTGAATTTTTTTTAAAGGGATACCATTACAGAGTTGCGTATAAAATGGTTGGCTGGCTCGAAGGGGGAGTTTGCCCAGTAATTGAGATGAGCCTGATGGAATGGACTCCTTGGCCTGGTAAGAAAGTTCATCGTGGGAACTTTGATTTAAAGTCTGGGTGTGTTATTGAAAGCATCTGTTTACACAAACATATAATTATACAACTGTGGTGTTACAAGCATACGTACATTATAGAACTGTGTTGTTACAAGCAGAGGTATAGTATACAACTGTGGTGTTACAAGCAGAGGTATAGTATACAACTGTGGTGTTACAAGCAGACGTATAGTATACAACTGTGGTGTTACAAGCACACGTACATTATAGAACTGTGTTGTTACAAGCACACGTATAGTATACAACTGTGGTGTTACAAGCAGACGTATAGTATACAACTGTGGTGTTACAAGCACACGTACATTATAGAACTGTGGTGTTACAAGCAGAGGTATAGTATACAACTGTGGTGTTACAAGCAGACGTATAGTATACAACTGTGGTGTTACAAGCAGACGTATAGTATACAACTGTGGTGTTACAAGCAGACGTATAGTATACAACTGTGGTGTTACAAGCAGACGTATAGTATACAACTGTGGTGTTACAAGCAGACGTATAGTATACAACTGTGGTGTTACAAGCAGACGTATAGTATACAACTGTGGTGTTACAAGCACACGTACGTTATAGAACTGTGGTGTTACAAGCAGAGGTATAGTATACAACTGTCGTGTTACAAGCAGACGTATAGTATACAACTGTGGTGTTATAAGCAGACGTATAGTATACAACTGTGGTGTTACGTGTAACGCTAGAGTTATTTTGGTCCATCCGGATTGATCTGTTTTGAAATATGAAAAGACTTTATGAATTCCAAATACCACTACTTTTGAAGGGCTCTTAGAAATGTTGGTGACACGATGAGACCTAACCGGTAGTCTGGAGGCTGTCTTTAAAAACAAAAAAGAATTAACATTAGCTTCGCTTTTGTTCGTGTGTTTCCGTCTGGATGTGTGCCAAAATCTTCGGAAGGCTAATTGACCCACTTCCCATCAACCTATCGTGCTGAAACCCAGCACATAGACACGTTGCTGATTAAAAAAATAAACTGTCAAATTTTCCAACCAAGCTCCCTAAACACAAACCACACCCCCCCTCCGCCCCAGTCCCCATAACTCTGTTTCTCCCGTTTTTTCAAAGGGAAGATGCAGGAAATACGATGAATCTGATGTCACAAAGTAAAACTCAAAATAACTGCGCTCAATGAGACTCTTTTGTTTCCTTTCTTTAAATACCGCAACAGTGTTTTGTGGGCAATTTTTTTGTTTTCTGAAATAGTTGGTGAAATAAATCTGCGATTTAAAAAGCCGAGGAGCGGGGGGGGGGGGGGGAATTTAAATATTTTTTTAAAATAAAAT
>CAXITT010000972.1:107835-133088 GCA_964033795.1 Lymnaea stagnalis
GTAAGTCTTCGGATTGGAGACGTAAGTCTTCGGATTGGAGACGTAAGTCTTCGGATTGGAGACGTAAGTCTTCGGATTGGAGATGTAAGTCTTCGGATTGGAGATGTAAGTCTTCGGATTGGAGATGTAAGTCTTCGGATTGGAGACGTAAGTCTTCGGATTGGAGACGTAAGTCTTCGGATTGGAGACGTAAGTCTTCGGATTGGAGACGTAAGTCTTCGGATTGGAGATGTAAGTCTTCGGATTGGAGATGTAAGTCTTCGGATTGGAGATGTAAGTCTTCGGATTGGAGATGTAAGTCTTCGGATTCGTCCGCCATTTAGGACGCATTTTCCGGACATTTATATTTTTTAATGTATTATTTGGGCTTCCGCGTGCCAATGAAAATAGCTGCTCGTGCCAAGTCTGGCACGCGTGCCATCGGTAGCCGACCCCTATTGTTGGACGTCTACTTTAGATCAATCTCCTAGGATCCCTGGATTCAAGGACTCTACTATTATATGTATATGTATATACATATATGTATATGTGTATATATATATATATTGTAACACATCTACTCTGACATGGCGTGGGATCTTATTTCTTATGCTGTGGGTTATGTCAGTAGTATGGTTACTTATGTTAATACTTCAGGATGCCGACTAAGTCTTCTTCATTCTTCCACTTATTATCCAGGCACGTAAAGAAGAATACTCAATTCTGGTTAAAACTCGCAGTACTTTATTGAACACACTTTATACTGATAATATTAATGATAATCCTTGCATGAATGTAATTTCACACATATATATAGTATTATTATATCATTCAGAAAGACACGTCCTCACACTACTATAACTCAGCTCAACTGTCTAATCACACAGCTCTCCTAGCTCTACTGTTCTCTACTGTTCTGCGCTCAGCTCTCTCTATATCAGTCAACTCATACTTTTTATTACCAGCAAAGCGTGGAAAACAACCGCTCTGACAAAAACATAATTTTACTCTCCAAAAACGTGGAGCTCACATTTGTTCTCAAAAATACAATCCACATTGATTGTCTCTCCCTGTGGAAAAACCTGGTCAACACAATTCACTGTTCACTCACGCTACCTCTCTGTTTTCTTGTGAAAACCTAGTCCGTTACATATATGTATATATCCTAGCACCCCAATATCTATATTCTATGATCCCTATTTAACATCTATATTCTTTGTCCCCCCCCCTAACTCTAGATTTATATTCTCTGACCCATAATTTATATCTATATTCTAGCGTCTCTTCATTCTATAAATTCTACTTTACATCTGTATCCGACGACATTCCATCTACATCTATTTTATAAGACCTCTATTTTATATGACCTCTATTTTATATGACCTCTATTTTATATGACCTCTATTTTATATGACCTCTATTTTATATGACCTCTATTTTATATGACCTCTATTTTATATGACCTCTATTTTATATGACCTCTATTTTATATGACCTCTATTTTATATGACCTCTATTTTATATGACCTCTATTTTATATGACCTCTATTTTATATGACCTCTATTTTATATGACCTCTATTTTATATGACCTTATTTTATATGACCTCTATTTTATATGACCTCTATTTTATATGACCTCTATTTTATATGACCTCTATTTTATAAGACCTCTATTTTATATCTTTATTCTATAACCCCTTACTTTAGATCGATACCCAATGACATCTACTCTATATCTATATTCTTGGAACCCTAATCTAGATCTATTTTCTGCGACCTAAGCCTAAATATCAAAATCTACATATTAGGACTTCTTTCCTAGTTTTATAAACTATTATTCCTACTCTTAAACATCCACACACAAAAAAATGCATGTCATCTAGATTTAGATGCTGGTACCCCTTGAGACATGTGTCATGGCCTCTGAAATAGATCTAAAAATTATGATAATTTCTCGGAGATCGACTACTTGGAACATCCCGATCTCTAGATCTATGGCTCATGACCTCTTTCGTAGATCTATATATATATATATATATATATACGAGTTCTCGCTATGGACCTGTGTTCTCCAGAGTGAGGCAGATTTCGTGCAGACGGCGCGTTCCATCCTCCGTGCACAGAGGACGGGCATAATTCACTTGCAGATTGTGGATTTCGCCAATTGAATTACGAGCTCGAAATGAGAAGGGTTCTTGCTGACTTGTGTTCTTGCATGTCAGCTTCCATGAAGAAGGTTTACGGTGAGAAGACATCACAGGAGTCGCATAAATTTGCACCCTGAAAATGGCGTGCGGCGGCTCCGACGGCCGACGGGGCGCGACGGTGGTGGGGCGTCTAATTATAGAATGGCTAATGAGCACGTAACGATCAAGGGAGGAGAACTCTGATTTTCTTCTTTGTTTGTTGCAGTCGTTGACGACACGGAAAATAGAAGACAGCATGATGAGACTTACTTTGAATGACCTAAACCCCCCCCCCATCCCTCCCGACCCCAGCCCCTAGCCGGACCTGTTGAATGCTCGTGTTACTTAAATAATTGAGTGACCAACTGCAAAGTTAGAGTACAACATAATTACGCCAAAGCTATTCCTGGAGTTGTTTTCTTGGCCTGGCATTAAATCAGAGAAGCTCCCAGCTATCAAAAGTGTGTCGTTGATGAAATAAATTGATGTTTTTGTTGTTGTTTTTGTGTTGTTTGTTGTTTTTTCTTTTTTTTTTTTTAACAGATATTCTATGTGTAATTAGGGTTTGTATAAATATAACGGAGATTATTCACTTAAATAACTATAGTCAAAATACGTTTCCCAAAGCGTCATTAGGATCAGCTACAAAATTAGTTTCATTTTGTTATGGCTTGATCCATTTTGGCCTCCCGTGGTGGCTCAGTCGGTCTCAGTCGTAGGTCAATCTCTCATGCTTGCTCAGTCGGTCTCAGTCGTAGGTCAATCTCTCATGCTTGCTCAGTCGGTCTCAGTCGTAGGTCAATCTCTCATGCTTGCTCAGTCGGTCTCAGTCGTAGGTCAATCTCTCATGCTTGCTCAGTCGGTCTCAGTCGTAGGTCAATCTCTCATGCTTGCTCAGTCGGTCTCAGTCGTAGGTCAATCTCTCATGCTTGCTCAGTCGGTCTCAGTCGTAGGTCAATCTCTCATGCTTGCTCAATCGGTCTCAGTCGTAGGTCAATCTCTCATGCTTGCTCAGTCGGTCTCAGTCGTAGGTCAATCTCTCATGCTTGCTCAGTCGGTCTCAGTCGTAGGTCAATCTCTCATGCTTGCTCAGTCGGTCTCAGTCGTAGGTCAATCTCTCATGCTTGCTCAATCGGTCTCAGTCGTAGGTCAATCTCTCATGCTTGCTCAGTCGGTCTCAGTCGTAGGTCAATCTCTCATGCTTGCTCAGTCGGTCTCAGTCGTAGGTCAATCTCTCATGCTTGCTCAGTCGGTCTCAGTCGTAGGTCAATCTCTCATGCTTGCTCAATCGGTCTCAGTCGTAGGTCAATCTCTCATGCTTGCTCAGTCGGTCTCAGTCGTAGGTCAATCTCTCATGCTTGCTCAGTCGGTCTCAGTCGTAGGTCAATCTCTCATGCTTGCTCAGTCGGTCTCAGTCGTAGGTCAATCTCTCATGCTTGCTCAGTCGGTCATCCACTCTCCCATAGTGTATAGCCCATCCATTCTCACACAGTGTACAGCCCATCCACTCTCACACAGTGTACAGCCCGGCCACTCTCACACAGTGTAAAGCCCATCCACTCTCACACAGGGTACAACCCGTCAACTCTCACTAAGTGTACAACCCGTCAACGCTCACACAGTGTACAACCCGTCAACTCTCAAACAGTGTACAAGCCGTCAAATCTCACACTGTGTACAACCCATCCACTTTCACACAGTGTACAACTCCCTAACTCTCACAGTGTACAACCCACCCACTCTCACACAGTGTACCACTAGTCCACTCTCTGTTCAGTTGTATTGCTTTCTTTTCAAACATTGTTTTTTTTTATTCCCCCTGAAATAAAACACCACTCCCGACCGCACCCATCCCACCTAAATAAAACACCACTCCCGACCGCACCCATCCCACCTAAATAAAACACCACGCCTGTCCCCACCCCCACCTAAAAAAAATCCCGACCCCACCCACCCACCGAAATCAAACACCACTCCCGACCCCACCCATCCCACCTAAATAAAACACCACTCCCGACCCCACCCATCCCACCTAAATAAAACACCACCCTGAGTTCACCCTTCCCACCTAAATAAAACACCACCCTGAGTTCACCCTTCCCACCTAAATAAAACACCACCTCCGACCCCACCCATCCCACATAAATACATAAATAAAACACCATGCCCATCCCCACCCATCCCACCCAAATAAAACAACACGCCTGTCCCCACCAACCCCACCTAAATCAAACACCACTCCCAAACCCACCCATCGCACCTTAATCAAACACCACTCCTGACCCCACCCATCCCACCTAAATAAAACAATACGCCTTCCACACCCACCCCACCTAAATAAAAAAACACTCCCGATCCCACCCATCCCACCTAAATAAAACACCACTCCCGACCCACTCATCCCACCTAAATAAAACACCACCCTGAGCCCACCATCCCACCTAAATAAAACTCCACGCCCGACCCCACCCCACCCAAATAAATTACTACGCCTGTCCCCACCCACCCCACCTAAATAAAACACCACTCCTGTTCCCACCCACCCCACCTAAATAAAACACCACNACAACATGAGGAACTATTAAAGGGTCGCGGCATTAGGAAGGCTGAGAACCACTGGGTTAAATAATTAATTCATAACTTGATAGGAAATATAAAAAGTTACAATGCAAATTTTTATTCACCTTCCCGACACCACTCAAAAGACACCCACCCCACCTAAATAAAACACCACTCCCGACCCCACCCCCACCCAAATAAAACAGCCATGCCTGTCACCACCCACCCCACCAAATTCAAACACCACGCTGGACCCCTGATCACAAACGAAGTTCCCAAATGTAAGTCATTATCCATATCTAATTGCCAGATGAAAAGCATTTGTTTTGCCATGAACCATATTAATCATTACCATCAAGAATAGACTTCCTCCTCTCCACCTCCTACCCCACACCTTCTCCCCCTCCCACTCCAGACCTTCTCCCCCTCCCTTTTCAGATGTCATTAGAAATAATTGCTGCTTAGATTGACGTAACAAAAATAATAGGTGATGTCAAGAAAATTGTTTTAAAATCTGTGGAGTTGTGGATAGCAAAAATATATTTTTTTTTAAAAATGTTGACTTTCTAAGTAAATGAATAACTTTCTTTTCTCTCTCTCTGTCCACTCGCTGCATTTGATTATCCCCCTTATTTTCATCCCCAAATTATCTCCCTTCGTCTCGCCATTAACCCCCCTGAGACGCCACAACACACTTCCTCGCTGTCATGATCAGTTTCACATGCGCAGAACTTGCCCAACTGCTTCCGGTTGGTTGTCATCCTGTGGCGCATTTTGATAAATTTAAATTAATTGAACTTGTATTTCGTTCAATTGAAATTGCTTGGCCATACATGACGTCATTGCAAATGGTTTCGAATTGAACTTGTATTTTGTTAAACTCAAATTGCTTGGCCATACATGACGTCATTGCAAATGGTTTCGACCTTTGACCTACTATTGCGTTAACATTAAATACTGGTTTCTTTTGCTTTTACCTGCTGGAGTTAAACCTCACAGCCATCTGAACTTTGTATCATATTAGCCCATGACGAACTAACGTGTGCATCAGTATGTCCCATGGTCCAATGAATTGTGCATCAGTATGTCTTATGGCCCCAATGAATTGTGCATCAGCATGTCTCATGGCCCCAATGAATTGTGCATCAGTATGTCCATGGCCCAATGAATTGTGCATCAGTATGTCCATGGCCCAATGAATTGTGCATCAGTATGTCTCATGGCCCCAATGAATTGTGCATCAGCATGTCTCATGGCCCCAATGAATTGTGCATCAGTATGTCCATGGCCCAATGAATTGTGCATCAGCATGTCTCATGGCCCCAATGAATTGTGCATCAGTATGCCCATGGCCCAATGAATTGTGAATCAGTATGTCCATGTCCCAATGAATTGTGCATCAGTATGTCCATGGCCCAATGAATTGTGCATCAGTATGTCCATGTCCCAATGAATTGTGCATCAGTGTGTTCATGGCCCAATGTAATGTTTATCAGTATGTCCCAAGACCCAGTGAATTTTGCGTCAGTATGTCCCATGGTCCAATGAATTGTGAATCAGTATGTCCCGGAGACTGCAGAACATTTGAGTAGAGAAGCATTATACATACATTTCCAACATATCCTGGAAGCCACTGAGTAGAGAAACAGTGGACTTGCATGTTCGAACGTATCCTTGTGGCCACTGAGTAAAGACGCAGTCGACATACATGTTTCCCAAATTGGATTTTTAAAGCATCGTCGGTGACCTTGCTGTTCAATGAATGATCACGACCATCCCCATAATCCATAACCAGCATTAGAGCTCAGGCAGTCGGCCTCTGGTCGTGCAGCATTACAGCTCAGGCAGTCGGCCTCTGGTCGTGCAGCATTAGAGCTCAGGCAATCGGCCTCTGGTCGTGCAGCATTAGAGCTCAGTCAGTCGGCCTCTGGTCGTTCAGCATTAGAGCTCAGGCAATCGGCCTCTGGTCGTGCAGCATTAGAGCTCAGTCAGTCGGCCTCTGGTCGTGCAACATTAGAGTTCAGGCAGTCGGCCTCTGGTCGTGCAACATTAGAGCTCAGGCAGTCGGCCTCTGGTCGTGCAGCATTAGAGCTCAGGCAGTCGGCCTCTGGTCGTGCAGCATTAGAGATCAGGCAGTAGGCCTCTGGTCGTGCAGCATTAGAACTCAGGCAGTCAGCCTCTGGTCGTGCAGCATTAGAGATCAGGCATTAGGCCTCTGGTCGTGCAGCATTAGAACTCAGGCAGTCAGCCTCTCGTCGTGTTAGCGTCCAAACCCGAAATTTCTTTCTTTAAGTCTTAGAAATAGACGCATATTTGCGCTTGATCTCTTTTTTTTCTACACATGGGCTGACAACCCTAGGTTGTTGTTGACAAAATGCCGATGTTATCTGACCCTTACACGTGCTTTCCAACCTTAAACGTCGTGAAATTATTGAATTCTTGAATTTTTACTCTTTCACTGTGGCTGCCAACTTGGTAGCAACAATCAAATGGAAATAGTCCTATGTGTGCATTTGGGGTCAAAACTTCAAGACAGCAAAGGGAAATAGTTCTCTGTCTTTATTAGTTCATATGTGCAGGGCTGGATTAACCATTAGGCAAACAAGGCACGTGCCTAGGGCACTAAGCATTGGGGGGCACCACAAGTCCTCAAGAACAATGTGTATATTGTCCGGGCAGCGTAATTGCATGGCATAAGCAAATGGCAAATGTGATATTGAATCGCACATTATTTAACCTTGGTCCAACAACCGGGGGGGGGGGGGGGGGTTAAAAAACCCCCCCAAACCCAGTTTTTTTTCAATGTGTATTCACCATCCCCAAGATCTGCATACTGCTATGTTTGTAAACTTTTTGCTTCTAAATGTTCCACAAGTTTGGCTGATAAAAATGGGTTGAGTGACTGGCAAAATAACATTCAAGTTGATAATCATGAACAAAACGGTACTCATGAAGACTGCATGTTAAAACATACCTAGCTCGTAGACAGGGCTCGGGTTTACTACAAAAGCTAGAAGAGCAAATAAATGAAGAGTACAGTTAATGGGAACATGTTCTGAGGCGAACAGTAGTGGTTGGTTGTACTATAGTTGAGCGTAGTCTGGCTTTCAGAGGGACAAATGAAAAAGTTGGATCTTTACAAAGTGGAAATTATCTAGGGTTGCTGGAGTCAGTCAGTCAGTTTGATCCATTTCTAGCATCACACATTGCGAAATATGGCAATTCTGGAAAAAGGAAATCCTTATTTATCCAAAACTATATTTGTGAAGAACTGATTGTCCCAAAAAGTCCATTCAGTAATTGTAGATCAAGTAAAGGCTTCCGGTTATTTCAGCTGGTCAGTAGACTCAACACCTGATATTTCACATATTATAGATCAGTTAAGCGTTGTTCTTCGATATGTGGTAGATGGAGAACCCATTGAGCGCTTTTAGACTTTCTTGAAGCCGCAAAGTCACGCCGGTGAAGGTTTGGCTAAGCAAGTGTTGTAGTACTTACGTGAAGCTTGCAATATTGATTTTTTGAATCAGTCAGGTCAGTCCTACGACAACGCAGCTAATATGCCTGGGTGCTACAAGGGCATGCAGAGAAAAATTCTAGAAGAAAATGAGTTTGCTAAACACATACCCTGTGCTGCCCATTCACTAAATCTGGTAGGCAGAAGTGCCGTTGACTCTTGTTTAGAGGCAGTAAACTTCCATACAGTGCAACTGATCTTTCCTTTTTCTCAGCTTCAACCAAAATATGGAAGATTCTGAAAGTATGCCTTGTGAATGAAAAGCTTGTAAGATACCTTTCCGATACCAGATGGGAAGCACATGCTGTTGCAACTGAAGCCATTCTAAAATCTCATCCTCAGATTATAGAAGCGTTAGAATGTTTACAAGAAGACTAGTCACAGAAGGGGGACACCAGAAGAGAAGCAGAAAACATTGCAAAGAAGATGCAAGAATTAGAATTTGCTTTCATGCTTGTCTTTTGGGAAGAAGTGTTGCAACATTTTCAAAAGGTGAGTCAAGTTCTACAAAATGAGCACGTGAACTTGAAAACGTGTGCTGATTTGTATTCTTCAGTAGCAGATCACTTGAATACATCTAGGAATGAATTTGAAAGATTTGAAAAAGTTGCAAAAGAAATGACACCAGGTGTGGATTATAAGTCAACTTTGACCCGTAATCGTAAACGAAAGACAGTGGTCATTGAAAGTTATGACCCTGAGGTATCTCAGAATGCCAGAGACAAATTTCGTATATCTGCTTTCTACACCATTCTTGACAAACTTGAGACAGAGATGAGTAGACGAGGACAGGTATATAATGATCTAGCAGTTAGATTTTATTGTTTGGTCGATGTACCACAAACATCTCAGTGTTGAAAAGAACTAATAAATGCTTATCCTGAAGATCTGAACAATAAATTATATACTGAACTACAACAGTTCCATTCATATATTCGCCACAAGTTTCGTGCATCAAAATCTGAGAACAACACGTTCAGTCATGCAGAACTCTACAAAGTAATAGTTAGAGACAACATCGAGTGTGCTTTTCCAAATGTAGAAATCGCCTTGCGCATATTTTTAACATTAATGGTTACGAAGTGTTCAACTGAGCGCTCTTTTTTTTTCTCAGTTGAAACGTACAAAAAATCCAAGGAGATCGACAATGAAACAAGAAAGGCTTGATTCCTATCTTTGCTGATGATTGAGACAGACTTGTTGCGCAAAATTAACTTTGATGATGTACTCACAAACTTTGCCAGGCGTAGATCTAGAATAAAGATCTTTACAATGTAAATTTGTTTGCTCTCTCTGACTTTCTATCTATCAAAAAAGTTACAGTATTTTTGGCTACTATTAGTTTTACTACAGAAATACCTTATTGTAGGTTTTATATGAGTGATACTAGTACAAACGTATGTGTTTACATTTCACAACTGTTGTTCTTTGTTAGTTTTTTTTGCATAATATTGAACATACCAGCAGTCAGTGAAGAATCGGGGGCCCGGGGCAGTAGGGCGCTCCCGTGTGAGTTTGTGCCAAGGGCACCCAAATGGCTTAATCCGGCCCTGCATATGTGTACATCAGTTTATCTGTGTACATCAATTGATATGTTTTCATCAGTTCACCTGTGTACATTAGTTCACCTGTGTACATTAGTTCACCTGTGTACATTAGTTTACCTGTGTACATTAGTTCACCTGTGTACATTAGTTCACCTGTGTACATCAGTTCATCTGTGTACATCAGGCCACATGTGTACATCAGGCCACATGTGTACATCAGGCCACATGTGTACATCAGGCCACATGTGTACATCACTGCATATGTGTACATCACTGCATATGTGTACATCACTGCATATGTGTACATCACTTAAAATGTGTACATCACTTCATCTGTGGGCATCGCTTCATCTGTCGGCATCAGTTCAACCAAGTACATCAGTTCACCGATGCCTTTATCGATTAGCTTTTTGTTCGAGGGTTTGCTCCTCAAGATAAGACAGTCCGCTTAATAGGCTTAGTCACGCTCCGATGGTAGCCCTTGAATGTTTGCCTCTCGGACGTCTAAGGTTTTAGAGCTTTCAAACAATGCACCAGCGGAACTTGAAACGGCTTTGTAAAACAGCTTTGTAAAACAGCTTTGTACAGCTTCGCTGTGAGCTGTTCGTTTAGTCTGCGATGTTTTGTGTTTAGCTGCATACCCCTCCTCCCAGCGCACCCCCTTCCCACTCAGTTGGCTTAGCGCACCCCTTCCCACTCAGTTGGCTTAGCGCACCCCCTTCCCACTCAGTTGGCTTCCATTTCTTGAAACAATTGTGTGCGTGACCAGTTGATTCCAAATGGCGGAAGTTCGCTAAGTTCGCGAGGAGCGGGTCCTCTTCTCTTCTGGAAAATTGTGTAACTCTGGTCTATAACATAACGCCACTAGCGATGGCGTCACTGAGTTTAGTGTCGCCTCAATGCGGTCAGCGTCACCTCAGTGCGGTAAGCGTCGCCTCAGTGCGGTCAGCTTATGTGTCACACAACCCCCACAGGCTTCCCCAAGGACCTCCTCTGGGTCTGTTTTGGTGGCACCCTGATCTGGTGGAACCCTGTTCTGATGGCCTTGTTTTAGACTTGTATCTGTTATAAAACTCGCTTACGTTTGCAATTTGTATTTTGACCCCCCCCCCCTTCCTCACACCAAGGCCTTGTGAAGGTATCCCCCAGAGGCGTCATTTCAAGGTTTTTGGTGGGGGGGGGATTTTTCCCCCCCCCCCCTTCCCCCCCCCAAGGCCTTGTGGAGGGATCACCCAAGGGCGGCAATTCAAGGTTTTTGGTGGGGGGGGGGGGCAAAGCTTGGCCGTGATGTTAAGTTGTTTATTACTAGAGGCGCCACAAGACATAGCACTTTAAATAAAACCTACAAAGTCAGGGAGTGGGGGCAAAAGCCCCACCCTGTTCTAGCCAAGTGACTCCCTGATATCACCCGGGGTGGTCCGCATCCCACCCCCCAATAGTGACGCCAGAGATTTGTTGATTGGATTTTTAATTTTTTTTTTTTTTTCCATTTCTGTTGAAGTAATTTGATTGTGGGCCAAGGACTCTGTTAGATTGGATTAAATTCTATGGCGGCCATTGCTCTCAACTTTACATGAAATTCAAGAGATGGATGCCGATGTAGGCAAAAAAGTCCACAGCATAGACCTCACATGGTTCATGTATATCTCGTGCGGTACTGCACAGCTGTCAATGACGGGAAAGGAAGCGTTGCTGACAGTGTAACTTAAATGAATTTTAAATCATTCAGAAAGAGGATTTTTTTAAAGTCTATGCCAGTGTTTCTCAAAAGAGTATTCCAAGGATTGGGGGGGGGGGGGGAATTTTTCGATCTGACGAGAAACGTGAACAATGTCCAAGGCGTTTCTGTACGCGTCGGTCGACCCACTATATAAATAAGGGGTTTCAGGGATTCACAGAGATTCAGATAGATTTATAGATATTTTTAACTTCACGAGACGTGTATTATTCTTTGTGTACTCCTGTGTTTATTCGCATTCATCATTCATCATCATTAATTGGCATATTGTATTAATTGTGTACCGGTACAAGACTTTCCCGTACTCTGTAAGTTGATGATCTGTGATCATGTTTCTTTTGTTTTGTAATTGTATTATTACTAAATGAAATCTTATTAATTGTAATCGGTACTGTTTTGGGTGTCGTATTTTTGTTAATGCATTTCTATATGGTATCGTCCTTTTGTTAGGCACTGTTTGAACGAGCCATTAATTTAACAGAGAAGATTAATTTCTCACAATAGAAGGCAGTGCGTAACAGCTGGTAAGATAGAGAGTTCAACAGATCCCTGTGTCACCGGGTGGACTCAGATCCCTGTGTCACTGGGGAAAATCAGCAGATCCCTGTGTCACAAGCAGATCTCTGTGTCACCAGGTGGAGTCAGCAGATCCCTGTGTCAGCGGGTGGAGTCAGCAGATCCCTGTGTCACCGGGTGGAGTCAGCAGATCCCTGTGTCACCGGGTGGAGTCAGCAGATCCCTGTGTCACGGGGGAAGTCAGCAGATCCCGTTGTCACGCCGTTGTCACGGGGGAAGTCAGCAGATCACTGTCACGTTGGAAGTCAGCAGATCCCTGTGTCACGGGGAAGTCGGCAGATCCCGTTGTCACGGTCGAAGTCAGCAGATCCCTGTGTCACCGGATGGAGTCAGCAGATCCCTGTGTCACCGGGTGGAGTCAGCAGATCACTCTGCCAATGTGGAAGTCCTAGAACCCATTAACTTATTTAACTCAATAACAAAATAAAATGGAAAAAAAAGTTCCCATTGAATATGTTATGAGTAAAATGTGCATTATAAGGGCGATATATAATAATCTAATTATTAATATAATTACCAAGATGGTAAATGTCTAATGTGTTTTATCATTACAGGTCACTGTGACATGAAGGCTGGGATAGAAGGCAATAATCGCCCGAGCGCAGCTTGTCATGATATCAGCATGCAAATCCCTGTCCAGATAAGCCAAGGTTAGTTGGGCCGGGGTCAACTCACTGGGGTACATATTATCTTGGTCTACACCCAACGATGTCGGTGGCCAATATGCAACAGTGCGTAAGGTCATTAAGCAGAGGTGTGTTGGTTGGGGGGGGGGGACTGTTGTGCAGTGGTGTATGGGGGCGGGGAAGGGGGGGGGGCTAGCGATGAGATATGCGTCATGATACACGATCTAAGAATCTTCTAAAGAAACAGCAATGTCCCTTTATCTGAAACGAAACAGTTCTCTCATAGCGCTGCTCAACACACTTGTATTTGTATACATTCAGGAACTTAACATAATTGTCCGGTTACGGTCCTGAGTGAGATTCAGGATCGCCATTCAGTATTCTATGGATATAATCTTGTTGTGGGGGAGAAACTTGAGGTCGCGTCTGACTTCAGTGGCCAATGTAGGTGAACAATCAGCGACGACTGGTCGAAGAATCACAGAGACCAGCATGGCATTTGCCGTGCTTGGTGACCGGTTATCTGTCACTGAGTCCAGCATGGCATTTGACGGACTTGGTGACCCGTTATCTCTCACAGAGTCCTGCATGGCATTTGGCGTTTTTGGTGACCCCTTATCTATCTGCACTGTGACATTGGTCGTAGCTGACGATATTCTCGAATTAATTCTTACCATTCCGTGAGTGCGCTCAAGGCTGTTCGGTGAAAAAATCGTATACCAAAAGCGTCCGAGCGAAATATCAAAATTTAAAAAAAAGACACTTAAAAAATCAACATTTTAAAAAACGACATTTTTATTAAAAAAGAGACATTTTTATTTTTAAAAAAAGGAAAGAAATTGTTACCACATTGAAAGCTGCGGAACATGTTTTTGAGTCGTTGAGTTAGGTGTAATCCACCAAGTGGAGTTAGGTGTAATCCACCAAGTGGAGTTAGGTGTAATCCACCAAGTGGAGTTAGGTGTAATCCACCAAGTGGAGTTAGGTGTAATCCACCAAGTGAAGTTAGGTGTAATCCACCAAGTGGAGTTAGGTGTAATCCACCAAGTGGAGTTAGGTGTAATCCACCAAGTGGAGTTAGGCGCAATCCACCAAGTGGAGTTAGGTGCAATCCACCAACACAAGTTCAGCTTTGTTTTGTGTTTTGCCCTATGCAACAACATTCCCCACCACCCTAGACCTACCCCCCCCCCTCTCTTCTTCGCCCGTTATTCCAGCGTTAAAGTCACCTGGTGCGCAATTTGGCTCAGATTTCGTCTTTAGTTTTATGGGTATTTTTGTGTGTGCCTGTACCACCTTCGTGGGCCAAGGGTGTGGACCACCTTCGTGGGCCAAGGGTGTGGACCACCTTCGTGGGCCAAGGGTGTGGACCACCTTCGTGGGCCAAGGTTGTGGACCACCTTCTTGGGTCAAGGGTGTGGACCACCTTCGTGGGCCAAGGGTGTGGACCACTTTCGTGGGCCAAGGGTGTGGACCACCTTCGTGGGCCAAGGGTGTGGACCACCTTCGTGGGCCAAGGGTGTGGACCACCTTCGTGGGCCAAGGGTGTGGACCACCTTCGTGGGCCAAGGGCGTGGACCACCTTCTTGGGTCAAGGGTGTAAACCTGGGAACATGTTTTACAAATCCTTTGAGAGTCTGTATACTTTGGTTGTTGGTTTGATTGTGAGAGTCTGTATACTTTGGTTGTTGGTTTGATTGTGAGAGTCTGTATACTTTGGTTGTTGGTTTGATTGTGAGAGTCTGTATACTTTGGTTGTTGGTTTGATTGTGTTTTTGTTTTGTTTGTTTGTTTGTTGTTTTTTTTTGGCTCAATGTGTATTGATACAATCGTATGGTAATAATCACTATTCCACTTTGTTCTTTTTTTCTAATCTTGTATTTAGCTTAACAAGCACTGACCTTAGTTTGAACAAGCCCTGACCATATTTTAACAAGGCCTGACCATATTTTAACAAGGCCTGACCATATTTTAACAGGCCTGACCATATTTTAACAATGCCTGACCTTAGTTTAACAAGGCCTGACCATATTTTAACAAGGCCTGACCATATTTTAACAATGCCTGACCATATTTTAACAATGCCTGACCTTAGTTTAACAAGGCCTGACCATATTTTAACAAGGCCTGACCATATTTTAACAGGCCTGACCATATTTTAACAATGCCCGACCTTAGTTTAACAAGGCCTGACCATATTTTAACAAGGCCTGACCATATTTTAACAATGCCTGACCTTAGTTTAACAAGGCCTGACCATATTTTAACAATGCCTGACCTTAGTTTAACAAGGCCTGACCTTAGCATAACAAGCCCTGTCCTTTTTTTAACAAGGCCTGCCCTTAGTATTACAAGGCCTGACCTTAGTTTAACAAGGCCTGTCCTTTTTTTAACAAGGCCTGCCCTTAGTATTAGAAGGCCTGACCTTAGTTTAACAAGGCCTGTCCTTTTTTTAACAAGGCCTGCCCTTAGTATTACAAGGCCTGACCTTAGTTTAACAAGGCTTGCCCTTAGTTTAACAAGGCCTGACCTTAGTATAACAAGACCTGATCTTAGTTTAACAAGGCCTGACCTTAGTATAACAAGACCTGATCTTAGTTTAACAAGGCCTGCCCTTAGTTTAACAAGGTCTGACCTTAGTTTAACAAGGCCTGCCCTTAGTTTAACAAGCCCTGACCTTAGTTTAACAAGCCCTGACCTTAGTTTAACAAGCCCTGACCTTAGTTTAACAAGGCCTGCCTTTAGTTTAACAAGGCATGCCTTTAGTTTAACATGCCCTGTCCTTTTTTAAACAAGGCCTGCCTTTAGTTTAACAAGGCCTGACCTTAGTTTAACAAGGCTTGCACTTAGTTTTACAAGGCATGACCTTAGTTTAACAAGGCCTGACCTTAGTTTAACAAGGCCTGCACTTAGTTTTACAAGGCATGACCTTAGTTTAACAAGGCCTGACCTTTAGTTTAACAAGGCCTGCCTTTAGTTTAACAAGGCCTGCCCTTAGTATTACAAGGCCTGCCCTTAGTTTAACAAGGCCTGACCTTAGTTTAACAAGCCCTGACCTTAGTATAACAAAGCCTGACCTTAGTATAACAAGCCCTGACCTTAGTTTAACAAGGCCTGCCTTTAGTTTAACAAGGCCTGCCCTTAGTTTAACAAGGTCTGACCTTAGTTTAACAAGGCCTGCCCTTAGTTTAACAAGGTCTGACCTTAGTTTAACAAGCCCTGACCTTAGTTTAACAAGCCCTGACCTTAGTTTAACAAGGCCTGCCTTTAGTTTAACAAGGCATGCCTTTAGTTTAACATGCCCTGTCCTTTTTTTAACAAGGCCTGCCTTTAGTTTAACAAGGCCTGACCTTAGTTTAACAAGGCCTGCACTTAGTTTTACAAGGCATGACCTTAGTTTAACAAGGCCTGACCTTAGTTTACCAAGGCCTGCACTAAGTTTTACAAGGCATGACCTTAGTTTAACAAGGCCTGACCTTAGTTTAACAAGGCCTGCACTTAGTTTTACAAGGCATGACCTTAGTTTAACAAGGCCTGACCTTAGTTTAACAAGGCCTGCACTTAGTTTTACAAGGCCTGACCTTAGTTTAACAAGGCCTGACCTTAGTTTAACAAGCCCTGTCCTTTAGTTTAACAAGGCCTGCCTTTAGTTTAACAAGGCCTGCCCTTAGTATGCCCTTAGTGTAACAAGCCCTGACCTTAGTTTAACAAGGCCTGCCTTTAGTTTAACAAGGCATGCCTTTAGTTTAACATGCCCTGTCCTTTATTTAACAAGGCCTGCCTTTAGTTTAACAAGGCCTGACCTTAGTTTAACAAGGCCTGCACTTAGTTTTACAAGGCATGACCTTAGTTTAACAAGGCCTGACCTTAGTTTAACAAGGCCTGCACTTAGTTTTACAAGGCATGACCTTAGTTTAACAAGGCCTGACCTTAGTTTAACAAGCCCTGTCCTTTAGTTTAACAAGGCCTGCCTTTAGTTTAACAAGGCCTGCCCTTAGTATTACAAGGCCTGCCCTTAGTTTAACAAGGCCTGACCTTAGTTTAACAAGCCCTGACCTTAGTATAACAAGGCCTGACCTTAGTATAACAAGCCCTGACCTTAGTTTAACAAGGCCTGCCTTTAGTTTAACAAGGCCTGCCCTTAGTTTAACAAGGCCTGACCTTAGTGTAAAGAGCCCTGACCTTAGTTCAACATAGCCTGACGTGAGTTAACAAGCTCCGATGTGAGTTAACAGGCCCTGCCCTTAGCTGAACAAGACCTTATCTTTTATCCACAGTCCGCGCGTAGTGTGAGAAGGTCACGGCCCCAGCTTCCTCCAGCCCGTAATCTTATACTCCCTATCACGTCTTCGCCACAGCACCATCTCAGCTTACTATCCCAGCAGCACGCCCGCCTATCGCCGACAGCCTCTACCTGTTCTAACCTGCATAACATCCCCAAGATATACAGCGATAACATGATACTTTATTATTATTGTCTCAGTAATGTACCCCCCCCCCCCCCACAGATCAGTGACATGTTATGAGGAGCCCGTTATCTCGGAATAACGCCCATCCAGGATGGGCTAAGACATACGGACATCATGGCTTTCTGCGACATACGGACATCATGGCTTTCTGAGACATACGGACAGCATGGCTTTCTGAGACATACGGACATCATGGCTTTCTGAGAAATACGGACATCATGGCTTTCTGAGACATACAGACATCATGGCTTTCTGAGACATACGGACATCATGGCTTTCTGAGACATACGGACATCATGGGTTTCTAAGACATACGGACATCATGTCTTTCTGAGACATACGGACATCATGGCTTTCTGAGACATACGGACATCATGGCTTTCTAAGAAACATCATGACTTTCTAAGACATCCGGACATCATGGCTTTTCTAAGACATACGGACATCATGGCCTACTAAGACATCCGGACATCATGGCTTTCTAAGACATCCGGACATCATGGCTTTGTAAGACATCCGGACATCATGACATTCTAAGATATCCGGACATCATGACATGCTAAGACACCAGGACATCATGGCTTTCTAAGACATCCTCACATCATGGCTTTCTAAGACATCTGGACATCATGGCTTTCTGCCAGAAACTAAATCAGCAGTTTGTGATTATTTATTTTATTGCCTGGCGTGGAGAAAAAATGTGGTGGGGGGGGCTGGATTTTTCATATTTTAGCGCAATGCACTATACTTTTTTCGTGTGTACAATATTATTTCAGAAAATATTTTCTCTGTAAACACGTAGTAAAATAACGTGAATTTTGACAGCATTTCCGAGTTTAAAATAAAAGCTGTAATTTACTGCATCGTAAATGTCGACAAGCTGCTGAGAGATGTCAAACATCATTAAGAATGTAGAAGACCATGTTGTTGTTGTTGTATTTTTTTTTGTTACCCCTCTTTTGCCTCAAAGCTTAAATACCGACCTTGGAACGGGCACAACCCCCATATCCACCCACACGTACGCACATACACACACACACACATACCCACCAAACCACCCATTTTTTTTTTGTTCACACCTAGGCAATTCTGTGATGGCTGACGTTGAATGGAATCTTGTCCCGTCGCCCTGCTTCACACTTTCATGAAATTCCCCCCCCCCCACCCCCACAAAATAGCTTCTCAAAATTGGTTTTTATGGTACACGTGGGGGGGGGGGGTGTCCGGGGAGAAAACAGTGGGGATAGCGGCAGCACTTTGTTTTAAATATTATTTTTGTGTTTAAATGTTTTAACAAAATAGCTTCTCAAAATTGGTTTTTATGGTACACGTGGGGGGGGGGGTGTCCGGTGAGAAAACAGTGGGGATAGCGGCAGCACTTTGTTTTAAATATTATTTTTGTGTTTAAATGATTTAGTGACGGGAAAAACTGTCCGATATTCTCTGTGTGGTAATCTATTATTCTCTCCTAGAGACGACCACTGGTAGAAACTTAATGGAAATTGTTTTAGTCAAACAATGGAGCTGGGGCGAGATATTTTATGGAGAATCGACTGATTTCCTAGCAGCAGATCTACCTATGAGGAAGGTCGCATAGCCGCTACTACTTAGCACCAATTGTTGTGCAGGAATTGCCGAAATTGCATTGAGTTCCAGGTCCCCTCCTCGAGATAACTCATCCACGCGATCCGTTTGCGAGTTCACTTTCCTTAGTCTAACCTAACCCGATAGATGGGCAGCTGGTATGTAGACGTTAGGCCTTCTCTTCAATGCTCCGCCGCTTGGGGCTGACGAGTCCTGTCTTACACGGGCTGCCTGGGGTCGTCCTGGTTCATTTTCCTTGTATTGCTGATTTTTGAACTCCAGCCCACCACTGTGTATGTCCATGTCCTGGTGCCGAGACAATCCAGTCACACAGCTGCGCGGTCACTGTTATTTATTAAAAATATCTTATTTATTTCTCTGCTGCTCTTCAATGTAATATCGCAGAGTCTCAATTAGGGCATAGTTAAATAAAATATGGAGGCATCATTTGGGCTTAGCAACAGTGCAGCCGTGGATAGAAAAAACATATGCCCACTTTTAATCTTAAATAATTAAAGGATTTTTACTTAAATTTTTTTTTTAACCCTAATTGCATTGCTATAATTTAAACAATATTAGACAAAGGAGGGGAACTCCATCTTTCATGATGCAGTACGGGCTAAGCCCCTTTGAATGCATGTATTTATTGTCCATGCTTTTGTCAGTGTTGCCTATTCACCTCACCCAAAAATCCGGACGTTTAAAAATTTTCTCAGAGTGAAAGAGTTTGAGAACCGCCGCCGCATTAAAGAGTATATACATATCGTCGCCGCAAGGGATCACCACAAAGAAGCATCTCTTGGGTCCACAGCGGTCGTCAACAGAACATCCTTTTTTTTTGCACATCTCAAAGTAGGCCACTCAAAGTATGCCAATTAAAGGAGACCACTCAAAGGAGGCCTCTCAATGTAGGCTACTCAATGTAGGCCACTCAAAGTAGGCCAATTAAGGTTGGCCTCTCAAAGGTGGCCACTCAAAGTAGGCCACGCAAAGGAGGCCACTCAATGTAGGCCTCTCAAAGTAGGCCTAACAAAGTAGACCAATTAAAGTAGGCCTCTCAAAGGAAGCCACTCAAAGTAGGCCAATTAAAGTAGGCCAATTAAAGTAGGTCAATTAAAGTAGGCCACTCAAAGTAGGCCTCTCAATGTAGGCCACTCAAAGTAAGCCAACCAACGAAGCCACTCAAAATAGGCAAATCAAAGTGGGATACTCAAAGTGTAGGGCCACTCAATGTAGGCCAACCAAAGTGGGGCAATCAAAGTGGGCCATTCAAAGTTGGCCATTCAATGTAGGCCAACAAAAGTGGGCCAATCAAAGTGGGCCACTCAAAGCTTGGCCACTCAAAGCTTGGCCACTCAAAGTAGGCCAATCAAAGTGGGCCACTCAAAGTAGGACAATCAAAGTGGGCCACTCAAAGTAGGCCAATCAAAGTGGGCCACTCAAAGTAGGCCAATCAAAGGCGCTTTTTCACCATTGTTGCCTTACATTTGAGATTAACATGATACTCAAGACATTGTTTTGCATTCTCCATATAGCGCGTGGACCCTAACTGATGTGAAATCAGCGCGAGGAGCCATTTATAGCCTGTGTGTGATATACTCATTCAAATGGGTTGTCTGTGTCTAATATACTCATTGCAGCTGGAAACCTATGCGTAATAGACCCTTGTATCTGGTAGCCTATGTGTAATAGACCCTTGTATCTGGTATCCTATGCGTAATAGACCCTTGTATCTGGTAGCCTATGTGTAATAGACCCTTGTAGCGGGTAGCCTATGCGTAAAAGACGCTTGTATCTGGTAGCCTTATTGTTTGTCGCTGGTAGCTTATGTGGAAAAAGCGCGAGGAGCCATTTATAGCCTATGTGTTATATACTCATTCAAATGGGTTGTCTATGTCTAATATAGCCTTTTATAGCCTAAGTGTTATATACTCATTCAAATGGGTTGTCTATGTCTAATATAGCCTTTTATAGCCTATGTGTTATATACTCATTCAAATGGGTTGTCTATGTCTAATATAGCCTTTTATAGCCTAAGTGTTATATACTCATTCAAATAGGTTGTCTATGTCTAATATAGCCTTTTATAGCCTATGTGTTATATACTCATTCAAATGGGTTGTCTGTGTCTAATATAGCCTTTTATAGCCTATGTGTTATATACTCATTCAAATGGGTTGTCTATGTCTAATATAGCCTTTTATAGCCTATGTGTTATATACTCATTCAAATGGGTTGTCTATGTCTAATATAGCCTTTTATAGCCTATGTGTTATATACTCATTCAAATGGGTTGTCTATGTCTAATATAGCCTTTTATAGCCTATGTGTTATATACTCATTCAAATGGGTTGTCAATGTCTAATATAGCCTTTTATAGCCTATGTGTTATATACTCATTCAAATGGGTTGTCAATGTCTAATATAGCCTTTTATAGCCTATGTGTTATATACTCATTCAAATGGGTTGTCTGTGTCTAATAGACTCATTGTAGTTGGTAGCCTATGTGTAATTGACCGTTTGTAGCTGGTAGCCTATGTGTATGTGTAATATAGCGTTTGCAGCGGGTAGCCTATGTGTAATATAGCGTTGGCAGCTCGTAGCCTATGTGTAATAAACCATCTGTAGCTTGTACCCTATAAATCATCTGTAGCTTGTAGCCTATATGTAATATAGCGCTTCGAACTGGTCAGCCTCGCGTTCAGCATTGCTCCTCGTCGTCCGGCGTCTAGTCGTGTGGCATTGAGTCCCTTGACGGCCAACAACTCACAGGAACGATTTTAACTCAGCACGACAAAGCCTGGACCATAAAAATCTGGCGAGGAACCATCACCGCGTGAAATCGACTGGTTTAGAGCTTCTTGTGTGTCTCCTCTGTGTCGTGGTGTTATTGGCATCGCGCACTTCAGCGTGGCTCCGATAGTTGCACCCATTTTCAAATATAATTATTATCTTTTTTAATGGTATCTTTTTTTTTTTTTTTTTTATTTTAAAAAAAAATTACACTAGACGTAGTTAGCGCCCGCCTAAAATGGCAGCGGCATGACGTGAACCTTGCCATCAAATAACATAACTTTCCAAAACATTAATTATTTTCTTTTTTAATGGTAACTTTTTTTTTTTTTTTTTAATTTAAAAAAAAATTACACTAGACGTAGTTAGCGCCCGCCTAAAATGGCAGCGGCATGACGTGAACCTTGCCATCGAATAACATGACTTGCCAAAACATTCATTCAAGTAACGCCCTTTATAAGAAGCATTATTAATCCTACACCCCCACCCCCTCCCCGCGTACGCCATCGCAAACCTTTTTCACGGCCTTGAACTACATACATACCGATGCCCCACCCCCGTTTACAAAGCAGATTTATGGCATCAAATTTCAAATTACAAACTCATTTAGCGCAGTTATCGCGATTTTTGGTTTCTTTTGCACGTTTTCTGAACTCCCACTTTACTCCCACTTTACTCCCACTTTACTCCCACTTTACTCCATACTTTCTTTCATATGCGGGGTATGATATTGATTGATATCTTTGAAGTTTTGATTTTTTGGAAACAACTTGATGGCAGTTGTTGTTTTGATTATGCCCTCTTCAAGCAGTGTAAAAGCTGACCAATCCGATCTGTTCATTGTCCAGGTAGAGAGCATCATTAGGTGGAGACTGGACTCAAAACCATTTTCGATTCTGAAATGTTAAGTACCGCTATATGCGTGAACAAACTGAAGATGTCGTTTTAAAATGGGGTTCTTGAGATGGGCAACACGTGACCGGGTAAGGTTGCATGCCTCAGCTCGACACCACGCAGGGTGGACACAATTCTAGGTCAACACACGGGCTATAACACTTTTTTTTATTACATTTATTTAAAAGGGCTCTTTATGTTTTTGATTGTAGAACTGAATCAACTCAGGGCTGGAAGCCATTCAGGATTGTATTGAACGGTTGTTGAAGTGCATATCGTTTCATTAGTGCTTGTGGTACTTCCGTAATGGTTGGTTGTCACTGTCACATTCATTCATACCTGCTAATCTGATTACCTGAAAACATGTCTTACTTCATGTGCAACGTAAACAATCGGATCAATTTAACACAAGTATTACTTCAAGTACAACGTAAACCAGGGACGTGCTGGCACATGGAAACCCGTGACGAATGGTGTAGAAAGAAAGGCCCGGAGGGGCCCCCCGTCCCCCGCACACCGGAGATTGTAATAACTGCCCCAAAAGGCCCATGAAGACTGCTCGTCGCGTCGTCGTGGGCCAGCACGTCCCTGGCGTAAACTAATCTGATCAACTGAAGACAAGTCTTACTTCGAGGCAAAGCTCCTCCATCATCTGATCGCACAGTGATTCAAACACATATAGCGCAGTTCGCTACTCAAACGCCATCCAACCTCCTCACTCAGTGACTGAGATACCCATCAGCAAGTACTTGCCCGATTTCTTAGTTTTCCCCACATGACGTCATTGCGTGTTGATTTAATTTTTGAGCAGGAGTCATTTCCGTTTGTTTATTTTATTATTGGAGGAAGTGCTGATGACATGTTTCTTATTAATATTTTAATTGGTTGATTATTTATAAATTTTCAATTATCATTGGTCGGCGAATTATCATATTTTATTTGCGCCACTCGCGCCACCATCTTTTCAACCCGTTAGCCCAATGCCGGCTGTTGCGCTCTATTCATTTGTGCATGTTATTTTCTTTGGAACCTGAAATAAAGTGTGTACAAGTGTATTTCATGAAACTGTAAGTTGGGTTTTAATTATTTCATACTTGATAAATATTTTTGGTCATTTTTTGTTGTTGGCTTTTGTTCATTTTCATAGTTTTATGGCCACGCCCACAGTGTGTAAACTCCATGTGTTATTACTTGTGGCTTTAGGCTTTGGGGAGGGGTTCTGGGGAGGGGTCTCCCCTCCCCAGATAATTTATTTATTTCTGAATTTGGTATTTAAAGTCGGGGAGCGGTGTGGGGAGGGGTCTGGGGGGGGGGCTAAACTGAAGAAGAAATTTACTAACCAAATTTTACCGCCGTCGGACACATCAAAGCAGACGACAAGTGACGTAACTTTTAAGCACATTTGGCTTTGGGGGGGGGTTCTGGGGAGGGGTTTCCCCTCCCCAGATAATTTTTTTATTTTTGAATTTGGTATTTAAAGTCGGGGAGCGGTGTGGGGAGGGGTCTGGGGGGGGGGGTCTAAACTGAAGAAGAAATTTACTAACCAAATTTTACCGCCGTCGGACACATCAAAGCAGACGACAAGTGACGTAACTTTTAAGCACTCCTTTCTACATACGTATACTTTTAAATATAAGAAAATTAATTTCTCTAATTTTCTCCCCTCCCCAGATAATTTGTGGTATTCTGAATTTGGTATTTAAAGTCGGGGAGCGGTCTGGGGAGGGGTCTGGGGGGGGGGGTCTACCCTCCCCAGTCGTTTCATAACGTGTTTTGCAATAATTTTTGGCCGCCATCTTGGTTGACACTTCACGTGACTTCACGTGTTGTGTCAACCAAGATGGCGGCCATGATGGGGAAACCCCTGGGGCGATCTCTCATCATTTACCAGCCCTTCTAGACACTACACAACAGCTCCATAACATTCCAAGCCGCAATACGTCCCAACCCTTGTGGCGTGGAAAGCGTGCATCAACCCAACTCACCAACAAGATGCACCGTGCACGATAAAACACAACATTCGGTGCGCAGCGGTTCCAAGTGAATATGAATGACCCACAGTGTTGTTGTTGAGATGAATCTCGGGAAGACCTCTGGGCGCATGTTAAACAGACGAAAGGAGAATATCAGGGAATTGTATACTTTTGTTACCTTATCCTATGGGCGGAATAGATAACGTCAACGGCCCCGCAAAATTCAATTTGCCCAAGGCCCCGCACCCTCCTAACGCCGGCCCTGCCTGAACGAGCGCTTTCAGCTACTGCCCCCAAGGGGTGAAAATAGACCCTTGTTAAACCACAAGAGGCAAAAGAATATCCATTTTAAACCTATTAATAGTGGGGAAAAGATGATTTCCATAGTGATCGACATCTGTTCAAAGTAGTTCCATATTTAAAAATGAAATTAGGGAGCTTAAAGTAGTTCCATCTTAAAGCTTCGGGAGATGAATGTAGCTCCATGTCCCAATAGAAGCCCTGGAAGTTAAAAGTACTCACATATGAAAACTTACGCTCAAAAACGTGAACGTATTTCCTTCTTCCACCATAACAGGCTCAAGGGATTCAATATTATGGCTGGTCAAAGTAGTCCCGTTTTCAAACAAAGCAGAACAGGTGAATGTAGTTCCGTGAAGTCACCTAAACTTCCAAACGACATTGAATCCGTTGGTCTTCCAACTTAAATGTATGCGCATTGATCTTCCGGAATGTTTGTGTTGTTCTCTCTTCTCTTTGTAAGCCTCATTTTCAATTTGACGTTGTGGTGCGGTTGGGGGGGGGGGGGG
>CAXITT010000972.1:133135-149857 GCA_964033795.1 Lymnaea stagnalis
TTTTTTTTTTTTTCTGGCCAGCCACAGATGGGTGGTCTTGTTTACTTTGGGGTAATAACAGGCGGGGTGGGTTGGGGTGGGGGGGCACTGTGGGCATGAGGGGGGTGGGACTTTTGGTGATGGCTTCGATTATTTTGGTCAGACTGTTTGACTTCCGGTGAGTTATGGCGGCTGCGTGATAAGTGCATGAGGAACAGGATGGGAGCTTCGAGACCTTCTGGATGAAGGCTTGTATAGAAAAGTGGAAGATACAGAAGGGCTGGTGTGATGCCTAGGTGAATCAGTGGGGCATGTGGGAGAGGGTAGTGGGTGATCGTGTCAAGTGGAATAGAGGTCACAGGGAAAGAAAGTTCTGGTTGAATCATTGGGGCAGACGGGAGAGGACAGTATGTTGTGGTATCAAGTTGAAAAAGGCTCACAGAGAAATTAAGTTATTGTTGAATCTTCTTCTTCTCTATATTGAGGACCCACGATCAATGTATGGATCATTCGGTCTTCTATGTTGCAGGGATACGTCACTGGTTGCAAGGGCTACTCAGCAATGGTATTATGAACTGTTGCTTTTGGAAGCTTGTTCGAGTCTCTGATTGTCTCTGGCAGAAATGAGGAACTCCTTACTGAGTTCTTGCTTTTATGAGCCGGAAGTGGCTGTCGTGGCATCGTCGCTGTCTGGGGGGAGGGGGGGGAGGGGGGGCGAGTTTCAGTGTAATGCTGGAGCAGTGGACCAGCCCATTTCTTATCTTGTACTTCATGGAGAGCCTGGATAATCATCGTCGCCCTCCAATGGTGACCAGCCCAGTGCTTTCAGCACACTGCCAACTCTTGAGGTGTTTCTGTAGCCGTTCAGCAAAGCGTGCTGCCCGTCGCTGGACCGCGCTCGAACCTGTCGATGCTCTTCTAGTTGAATCAGTGGGGCATGTGGGAGAGGACAGTATGTAATCGTGTCAAGTTGAATAGAGAAAGTAGGTTCTATTGCGTCTTCTCAGCTAGTTTATGTGAAAATGTTGATAATGTATTTTCTGTGGCCTGATGGGAAATTTTTAAAAATAAAGTTACAAGGATGGGGTTGATTTATGGTTTATAGAGTGATGATGTCATGTGTAGTTATTGCTTGTATTATTAATTCACATTCACAGACGTCCATGATTGTCTAACGAAGCACGAGGGCCAGAACTCCACGAATGTGCATCACAGCATTTATTAACTGAATAATGTACACGACATGAAATAATACCTCTCTGTAAACAAGGGCAAACATAATTGTCATACCGTCTTCCACTTCCCGTTTGTTGAAACAACATTAAGATGCTGTTTTAATACAAAAGTAATCACAGCAAGTGCTCATAAAGACAAATACTCAAAGGGTCATCCATCCGGGTCCTTCACTACGTATCCCATAACTCTGTTAACTTCATGTTTCTTCTACTTAACAAAACAATACATTATTCCGAAACAAAATTAATATCTAAATATTTGATCTGTGACAAGGGCATAAGGAGATGGAAATGTATGGCCTATCATATACTAGAGACGTTTAAGAATCGCCCTGAAGTAAAGATATGGCCTGTCCTATAGACAAGAGAGACATTTTAGGATAGCCCTGTAGTAAAGATAGGGCCTGTCCTATAGACTAGAGACATTTTAGGATAGCCCTGTAGTAAGATATGGCCTGTCTTATAGACTAGAGACATTTTAGGATAGCCCTGTAGTAAAGATATGGCCTGTCCTATAGACTAGAGACATTTTAGGATAGCCCTGTAGTAAAGATATGGCCTGTCCTATAGACTAGAGACATTTTAGGATAGCCCTGTAATAAAGATATGGCCTGTCCTATAGACTAGAGACATTTTAGGATAGCCCTGTAGTAAAGATATGGCCTGTCTTATAGACTAGTGACATTTTAGAATAGCCCTGTAATAAGATATGGCCTGTCTTATAGACTAGAGACATTTTAGGATAGCCCTGTAGTAAAGATATGGCCTGTCTTATAGACAAGTGACATTTTAGGATAGCCCTGTAGTAAGATATGACGTGTCTTATAGACTAGAGACATTTTAGGATAGCCCTGTAGTAAAGATATGGCCTGTCCTATAGACTAGTGACATTTTAGGATAGCCCTGTAGTAAAGATATGGCCTGTCCTATAGACTAGAGACATTTAAGGATAGCCCTGTAGTAAAGATATGGCCTGTCTTATAGACTAGAGACATTTTAGGATAGCCCTGTAGTAAAGATATGGCCTGTCTTATAGACAAGTGACATTTTAGGATAGCCCTGTAGTAAAGATACGGCCTGTCTTATAGACTAGAGACATTTTAGGATAGCCCTGTAGTAAAGATATGGCCTGTCCTATAGACTAGTGACATTTAAGGATAGCCCTGTAGTAAAGATATGGCCTGTCTTATAGACTAGAGACATTTTAGTATAGCCCAGTAGTAAGATATGGCCTGTCTTATAGACTAGAGACATTTTAGGATAGCCATGTAGTAAAGATATGGCCTGTCTTATAGACTAGAGACATTTTAGGATATCCCTGTAGTAAGATATGGCATGTCTTATAGACTAGAGACATTTTAGGATAGCCCTGTAGTAAGATATGGCCTGTCCTATAGACTAGAGACATTTTAGGATAGCCCTGTAGTAAAGATATGGCCTGTCTTATAGACAAGTGACATTTTAGGATAGCCCTGTAGTAAAGATATGGCCTGTCTTATAGACTAGAAACATTTGTGGATATCCCTGTAGTAAAGATATGGCCTGTCCTATAGACTAGTGACATTTTAGGATAGCCCTGTAGTAAAGATATGGCCTGTCTTATAGACTAGAGACATTTTAGGATAGCCCTGTAGTAAGATATGGCCTGTCTTATAGACAAGTGACATTTTAGGATAGCCCTGTAGTAAAGATATGGCCTGTCTTATAGACTAGAGACATTTTAGGATAGCCCTGTAGTAAGATATGGCCTGTCTTATAGACTAGAGACATTTTAGGATAGCCCTGTAGTAAAGATATGGCCTGTCCTATAGACTAGTGACATTTTAGGATAGCCCTGTAGTAAAGATATGGCCTGTCTTATAGACTAGAGACATTTTAGGATAGCCCTGTAGTAAAGATATGGCCTGTCTTATAGACTAGTGACATTTTAGGATAGCCCTGTAGTCAAGATATGGCCTGTCCTATAGACTAGTGACATTTTAGGATAGCCCTGTAGTAAAGATATGGCCTGTCTTATAGACTAGTGACATTTTAGGATAGCCCTGTAGTAAAGATATGGCCTGTCTTATAGACTAGTGACGTTTTAGGATAGCCCTGTAGTAAAGATATGGCCTGTCCTATAGACTAGTGACATTTTAGGATAGCCCTGTAGTAAAGATATGGCCTGTCTTATAGACTAGAGACATTTTAGAATAGCCCTGTAGTAAAGATATGGCCTGTCCTATAGACTAGAGACATTTTAGGATAGCCCTGTAGTAAAAACTATTGACGTCAAATATAGACATAAGGATCCAACTTCCGGCAACAACACTTACGTCTTTAACTAGTCTCTATTTCATGTCGTATTTTCATCTGTCCTGTCTGCTGAGGAAGGCTCTTAGCCGAAACGTTCTTCTCTTACTGTCCTGTCTTTTGATTCAAGCTTCCACATCTACCTTGTTCTCCTATTTCCTTGACACAGCCTGAACGCAGTCCTTCATTTGTTTAACTTCTTGTGGCACGTGGCTGTAGTTGGGGTTGCTTTTCTAAATGTTTTTTATACAATAACTAACCATCATTGGGTGCTACAATAACTAACCATCATGGGGTGCTACAATAACTAACCATCATGGGGTGCTACAATAACTAACCATCATTGGGTGCTACAATAACTAACCATCATGGGGTGCTACAATAACTAACCATCATAGGGTGCTACAATAACTAACCATCATTGGGTGCTACAATAACTAACCATCATTGGGTGCTACAATAACTAACCATCATTGGGTGCTACAATAACTAACCATCATTGGGTGCTACAATAACTAACCATCATTGTAACACTGTAAGGGCGGATCGCTAAGTTCCCCCGAGATGGCTGGTTGCTAAGTTCCCCCGTAATGGCTGATCGCTAAGTTCCCCCGAGATGGCTGGTTGCTAAGTTCCCCCGTAATGGCTGATCGCTAAGTTCCCCCGCGATGGCTGGTTGCTAAGTTCCCCCGTAATGGCTGATTGCTAAGTTCCCCCGTAATGGCTGGTTGCTAAGTTCCCCCGTAATGGCTGATTGCTAAGTTCCCCCGTAATGACTGGTTGATAAGTTCCTCCGTAATGGCTGATTGCTAAGTTCCCCCGTAATGACTGGTTGATAAGTTCCTCAGTAATGGCTGATTGCTAAGTTCCCCCGTAATGACTGGTTGATAAGTTCCTCAGTAATGGCTGATTGCTAAGTTCCCCCGTAATGGCTGATTGCTAAGTTCCCCCGTAATGGCTGATTGCTAAGTTCCCCCGTAATGACTGGTTGATAAGTTCCCCCGTAATGACTGGTTGCTAAGTTCCCCCGTAATGACTGGTTGCTAAGTTCCCCCGTAATGGCTGATTGCTAAGTTCCCCCGTAATGACTGGTTGCTAAGTTCCCCCGTAATGACTGGTTGCTAAGTTCCCCCGTAATGACTGGTTGCTAAGTTCCCCCGTAATGACTGGTTGCTAAGTTCCCCCGTAATGACTGGTTGATAAGTTCCCCCGTAATGACTGGTTGCTAAGTTCCCCCGTAATGACTGGTTGCTAAGTTCCCCCGTAATGGCTGATTGCTAAGTTGTCACAGGTCTAAGACAGACTAATAGATCAATGTTCAGGTTGTCACAGGTCTAAGACAGACTAAAAGATCAATGTTCGGGTTGTCCCAGGTCTAAGACAGACTAATAGATCAATGTTAGGGTTTTCACAGGTCTAAGACAGACTAAAAGATCAATTTTCCGGTTGTCACAGGTCTAAGACAGACTAATAGATCAATGGCCGGGTTGTCACCGGTCTAAGACAGACTAAAAGATCAATGTTCGGGTTGTCACAGGTCTAAGACAGACTAATAGATCAATGTTCGGGTTTTCACAGGTCTAAGACAGACTAATAGATCAATGTTCGGGTTTTCACAGGTCTAAGACAGACTAAAAGATCAATGGCCGGGTTGTCACCGGTCTAAGACAGACTAATAGATCAATGGCCGGGTTGTCACCGGTCTAAGACAGACTAAAAGATCAATGTTCGGGTTGTCACAGGTCTAAGACAGACTAATAGATCAATGTTCGGGTTTTCACAGGTCTAAGACAGACTAATAGATCAATGTTCGGGTTTTCACAGGTCTAAGACAGACTAATAGATCAATGGCCGGGTTGTCACCGGTCTAAGACAGACTAATAGATCAATGTTCGGGTTGTCACAGGTCTAAGACAGACTAATAGATCACTGTTCGGGTTTTCACAGGTCTAAGACAGACTAAAAGATCAATTTTCAGGTTGTCACAGGTCTAAGACAGACTAATAGATCAATGGCCGGGTTGTCACAGGTCTAAGACAGACTAATAGATCAATGTTCGGGTTGTCACAGGTCTAAGACAGACTAAAGATCAATTTTCAGGTTGTCACAGGTCTAAGACAGACTAATAGATCAATGTTCGGGTTGTCACAGGTCTAAGACAGACTTATAGATCAATGTTCGGGTTGTCACAGGTCTAAGACAGACTAATAGATCAATGTTCGGGTTGTCACAGGTCTAAGACAGACTAATAGATCAATGTTCGGGTTGTCACAGGTCTAAGACAGACTAATAGATCAATGTTTAGGTTGTCACAGGTCTAAGACAGACTAATAGATCAATGTTCAGGTTATCACAGGTCTAAGACAGACTAAAAGATCAATGTTCGGGTTGTCACAGGTCTAAGACAGACTAATAGATCAATGTTCAGGTTGTCACAGGTCTAAGTCAGACTAATAGATCAATGTTCAGGTTGTCACAGGTCTAAGACAGACTAATAGATCATTGTTAGGTTTGTCACAGGTCTAAGACAAACTAATAGATCAATGTTTGGGTTGTCACAGGTCTAATACAGACTAATAGATCAATGTTCGGGTTGTCACAGGTCTAAGACAGACTAATAGATCAATGTTCAGGTTGTCACAGGTCTAAGACAGACTTATAGATCAATGTTCGGGTTGTCACAGGTCTAAGACAGACTAATAGATCAATGTTCGGGTTGTCACAGGTCTAAGACAGACTAATAGATCAATGTTCGGTTTGTCACTGGTCTAAGACAGACTAATAGATCAATGTTCAGGTTGTCACAGGTCTAAGACAGACTAATAGATCAATGTTAGGGTTGTCACAGGTCTAAGACAGACTAATAGATCAATGTTCGGGTTGTCACAGGTCTAAGACAGACTAATAGATCAATGTTCGGGTTGTTACAGGTCTAAGACAGACTAATAGATCAATGTTCAGGTTTTCACAGGTCTAAGACAGACTAATAGATCAATTTTCGGGTTGTCACAGGTCTAAGACAGACTAATAGATCAATGTTCGGGTTGTCACAGGTCTAAGACAGACTAAAAGATCAATTTTCACTGCATTTTAAAAGAGGTTATTTATTATGTTTTTTTTTTCAATAGATTTTAATATTTAATGGCAGACAACTAATATCTAATGGCAGACATATAATATTTAATTGCAGACATCTAATATTTAATGGCAGACAACTTATATTTAATGGCAGACTTCTGATATTTAACGACAGACAACTAATATTAATGGCATACAACTAATATTTAATGGCATACAACTAATATTTAATGGCAGACAATAAATATTTTATGACAGACCACTAATATTTAATGTCAGACAACTAATATTTAATGGCAGACAACTTATATTTAATGGTAGACTACTGATATTTGACGACAGACAACTAATATTTAGTGGCAGACTACTAATAATAAATGACAGACATTAATGTATAATGGCAGACAAAACTAATATAATATACTGGCAGACAAAACTAATATTTAATGTCCGACAATTAACATTTAATGGCAGACAACTAACATAGAATAACTGACAAAACTAATATTTCATGGCAGACAACTTAAATATAATGGCAGACAAAACTAATATTTCATGGTAGACAACTCATATTTAATTGCAGACACCCAACGGGGTGCAAGTCTAACGTTCCCTCGTCTCCCGGCGTTTCCTTGCCCATTTCAATAAGCCCATTGGGCACGCGAGTGACGGCCTTTGTTTTGTCTACCAGATATTTGGCGTTGAGGTTATCGCTGACACGCCGCGGACTGCCTACCTACTTACGGGCGATTATTTACTCACCACAACAATAATAACCACGTAGCACTCGCGACCTCGGGGAGACGTTTCCCCCGTTACCGTGGCGAAATATTTCTCTTATCTGGGAGTGGAAGGGAACACAATTCCCGAAACTCGCTGTCCCGTGGAGCCCGAATGTTCCGGGTTCATACCTGGCAGGTGAGTGGGGGGGGGGGGGGGAGGGCACCCATGGCCTCTGAAGGGGGGGTGGAGGGGGGGGGGGGGGGGGGGGGGGGGGGGGGATTAAGGGCCCGGCGAGGGTTTGTTTTTGGCCCCCCCCCCCCTCTCTCTTCCCCCCCCCCCCCCACAGAGACGAATATATCATGAGCTGTTGACAGGGTAGGTACTTTAGGAGAAGTGATGGCGGCCTGAAAATGAGCTGCAGTCGGAGCTGGGCTGGACAATTGCCCATTTGAGGAGACTAGAGGGAAAGAAGCCATTTAGTTGATGTAGTTATGGGTTACCAGACTTTGAAGCTGCTGGCATAGCGAGGGGTTCTCAACTAAACCGAAAGTGCTCCTTCCAAATCAGGCGTACGTGCCTTTTTCTTTTTTTTCTTTTTATAGAAAATGTTTTCTTGGTTACGGTAAATAAATATTTCTTAGTTATCCTTTCAAAATGTTCTATAGGGCACTGTGGAGTCGTAGTCGTAAAATTAGTATCTTAAAAAAGATTTCAATAAAATATCCACAAATATCTCCTTTAAAAAAAATAAATAATAATAACTAAGAAATTACGTCAAGTCATAATCCCGTTTATTGTTATCCACCTCTAAGATCCATCTGTTACGTCTGGTGTAGAAATCTGAGTAGCCTATTCGAAGTATGAGAATTTCAACCCCCAGGCGTACCGTGATGTTATTAAATCACAAAGTCAGCCGTCGTGGCAGGAAGTATGGATTGCAAAGTGTTAGAACAAAATATTTTATGGCACTTCTCAAATTGTGTTGGCACTTGTCAACTTTGGTTGGCACTTGTCATCTTTGGTTGGCACTTGTCAACTTTGTATGTCACTTGTCAACTTTGGTTGGCACTTGTCATCTTTGGTTGGCACTTGTCAACTTTGGTTGGCACTTGTCAATTTTGGTTGGCACTTGACAACTTTGTCTGGCACTTGTCAACTTTGGTTGGCACTTGTCATCTTTGGTCGGCTCTTGCAAACTTTGTCAATTTTGGTTCGCACTTGTCATCTTTGGTTGGCACTTGTCAACTTTGGCTGGCATTTGTCATCGCTAACAGTGTGTTACCTCGTGTTAAACAGGTTCTATGTCAACATTGTTAAACCATGAATGGTCAAACCAGGCTCAATCAGACGATGACCTTTTAAAAAATAGGTTTAACAAGTGAACCCAACTGTTGTTACCACACAGGAGACTGGGATACAGCTCAGCCGTCAATGCACCTGGTCTCAAAGTGAACCCAACTGTTGTTACCACACAGGAGACTGGGATACAGCTCAGCCGTCAATGCACCTGGTCTCAAAGTGAACCCAACTGTTGTTGCCACACAGGAGACTGGGATACAGCTCAGCCGTCAATGCACCTGGTCTCAGATAGAAGGGAGCGCTAATTGCCGTAGGTAAAAACAATAGATTGAGTGAATGTGTCTGTCGTGGTGTAAGTGTGTGTGTGTGCGTGTGTATAAGGAAACTCATGAGAAATAGCCAACAAGTGAAAAGTTGATCATCGAAACCATTTGCGTGTACCCTTGACATGGGTGGCCCTCGGTGGTGATATCCACAGACTAGCCTGTGCCTACCCTTCATATGGGTGGCCCTCGGTGGTGATATCCACAGACTAGCCTGTGCCTACCCTTGACATGGGTGGCCCTCGGTGGTGATATCCACGGACTAGCCTGTGTCTACCCTTGACATGGGTGGCCCTCGCTGTTGATATCCACGGACTAGCCTGTGCCTACCCTTGACATGGGTGCCCCTCGGTGTTGATATCCATGGACTAGCCCGTGCCTACCCTTGACATGGGTGGCCCTCGGTGTTGATATCCATGGACTAGCCTGTGCCTACCCTTGACATGGGTGGCCCTCGGTGTTGATATCCATGGACTAGCCTGTGCCTACCCTTGACATTGGTGGCCCTCGGTGTTGATCATGGACTAGCCTGTGCCTACCCTTGACATGGGTGGCCCTCGGTGGTGATATCCATGGACTAGCCTGTGCCTACCCTTGATATGGGTGGTGATATCCACGGACTGGCCTGTGCCTACCCTTGACATGGGTGGCCCTCGGTGGTGACATCCATGCATTAGCCTGTGCTTACCCTTGACATGGATAGCCTCAGTGGTGATATCCACGGACTAGCCTGTGACTACCATTGACATGGATTACCTCCGTGGTGATATCCATGGACTAGTCTGTGCCTACCCTTGACATGGATTGCCTCAGTGGTGATATCCACGGACTAGTCTGTGCCTACTCTTGACATGGATTGCCTCGGTGGTGATATCCACGGACTAGTCTGTGCCTACCCTTGACATGGATTGCCTCAGTGGTGATATCCACGGGCTAGCTCTTATCTTTTTGAATCCTGTCTATTAACTTCGCGTTTGATCGTGGCTGGCTGGCAAAATGTTCAGACGCCTAGTTGACCCACTTCCCGTCAACCTATCGAGCTGAAACTTGGCACATAGACTTGTTGCTTCAATAAGATTCTTTAGCAAAAATATCGCGGATGCTTTTGGTGCGCAATTTGTTCCTTTGTATTTTCTGAAATAAATCTGCGTGCTAAAAGCGGGTGTGTGATTAGAATATAAATATAGTTCGGGGGCGTAGGGGGAAAAAAGTGCGGTTGAGAGCTTACGGGGAGCACTAATTGGGACTCTTTTATTGCTTCCACCTGACCGAAGTCCTTGTGTATATCTTTTATTGCTTCCTCCTGACCGCAGTCCTTGTGTATATCTTTTATTGCTTCCACCTGACCGAAGTCCTTGTGTATATATTTTATTGCTTACACCTGACCGCAGTCCTTGTGTATATCTTTTATTGCTTACACCTGACCGCAGTCCTTGTGTATATCTTTTATTGCTTCCACCTGAACGAAGTCCTTGTGTATATCTTTTATTGCTTCCACCTGACCGCAGTCCTTGTGTACATCTTTTATTGCTTCCACCTGTCTTAAGTCCTTGTGTATATCTTTTATTGCTTCCACCTGACCGAAGTCCTTGTGTACATCTTGTATTGCTTCCACTTGACCGCAGTCCTTGGGTACATCTAATACAAGTCCCCCCCCCCAACCGTATTTGGTCATTTAAATGATCGTTCCCCGGGATTCCGTGACTTGACCGGGATTCCGAGACTAGACCGGGATTTCGCATGTCATTGCTTTTTAACTACAGTGGCATTATAAAGCCATGGGTTATTTGTTTCTTGTGCCCTCCTACCGACTCCAAACTCCTTCCGGCTCTGCAGTAAAGTAATACAGAATTATTGATTTTTTAAATATTTTGTAAAGGTTTTTGTGTCACTCTAAATCAAAATATCCTGCAAAATCCAAGCTCTCAATATTTTTTAAACATCCTACCCCCCCCCCCCACACTCCGATAAAATGAAATTAATACGCTTGGACTACTTTGATTGATTAAAATATCAATATTTAACTAATGACTAACCCTCTAAGTAATACAGAATTATTGATTTTTTAAATATTTTGTAAAGGTTTTTGTGTCACTCTAAATCAAAATATCCTGCAAAATCCAAGCTCTCAATATTTTTTAAACATCCTACCCCCCCCCCCACACTCCGATAAAATGAAATTAATACGCTTGGACTACTTTGATTGATTAAAATATCAATATTTAACTAATGACTAACCCTCTAACTGAATCTGGACTGAATCCATGCGCACGTCACTATTCACGTCATGCTGGTACTGTGCCCATTTGCCTATGCCGTCAAGAGAGTTTTTAACATAAAAAGAAGACTTTGCTTGAAGAGTTATTGACTTGTCGAGGTCAAAGGTCAATCTCACGGCTTAGAATAGTGGTTCTCAACCTTCCTAATGCCGCGACCCTTGAATACAGCTCCTCATGTTGTGGCTACCCCCAGCCATAACATTATTTTTCTCGCTACTTCAAAAATAATTGTTTTCCGATCGTCTTAGGCGACCCCTGTGTAAAAGTCGTTCGACCCCCCAGAGGGGTCGCGATAAGGGAGCAGATAAGTCACACGATCGCTTTATTGGAGTGTTTTCTGTTTTCCTTGTTTAAAATATTGATGCTCTAAAGACATTTTTTTTTACAGAGTTTATGGATTTCACCATTGCTCCAAGCAAGAGCTATTCATGAGATAGAGTATGGCTCTTTTTTTTTTTTGTCGCCGAGCCAAAATTCACCAGCATCTCGTTATGGAGTCTATCTGGGCCTGGTGCTTTCCTAGATTTCTGTTTCTTCATTGCTCTGTTGGATCTCAGTCGGTGTGAAGATCTCTTCATTGCTCTGATGGATCTCAGTCGGTGTGAAGATCTCTTCATTGCTCTGTTTGAGCTCAGGCAGTGTGAAGATCTCTTCAAAGTGATTATTGCTGGCGTAAGGAGCTCCGTCTCTCTTTGGTCTGTAGGTCACCTATTTAGGGAACGGTCACTGTCTGCCTCGCTGTTTGTCGTGTTGATTGTGGCGAAGTGTTTGTTAAAGAGAACTGATTTCTTTTGATCTTCCAATATGTGATCATTTTCATTAGTACATTGGTTTTGGGTTGAATTTCCACCTTTCACCCACGGGCTTACTTAAAAGGGACCTTGCTTTAGGTCCATAAATGTGTAGGTCATCTTCTGCGGTTCTCTGTGACCAATTACATCACTTGATTGTCTTGATAGCTTTTTTTTTCCTTTTTGACTGTCTTGATAGATATTTTCACTTGATAATTATTTTCACTTTTTCTATCTTGATAGCTGTTTTCACTTTGGCTGTCCTGATAGCTATTTTCCCTTTGGCTGTCTTGATAGCTGTTTTCACTTTGGCTGTCCTGATAGCTGTTTTCTCTTTAACTTGTCTTGATAGCTATTTTCTCTTTAACTTGTCTTGATAGCTATTTTCTATTTAACTTGTCTTGATAGCTATTTTCTCTATAACTTGCCGTTATTGCTATTTTCTCTTTAACTTGTCTTGATAGCTGTTTTCTCTTTAACTTGTCTTGATAGCTATTTTCCCTTTGGCTGTCTTGATAGCTGTTTTCCCGCTGGCTGTCTTGATAGCTATCCCCCCTCCCCCTTTTTTTTTGTTGCTGTCTTGATTGCTATTTTCGCTTTCTCTCTGGTCTGATTTATAACTCTTGTGTTTTTTTAACTGTTTGGATCATGTTCTAAAGTTTTTCTGTCAGATCCTGTGTTTGTTTATGGCTTAATCTATATTGTTGGCCCCATACAGATCTGTATTTCCCTCTTGTAATCTCGCGGCCTCTTCACCACAGTTGTGTTTTACGTGATTGGGATTCACAGAAGTTGAAAATCAAGATGAACGCAAAACAATGGCACTAACATTCTTTTCGCTTTAAGCCATTTTCGGAAAGTTTGACTTTTTCCGTTATGCTGCGACTGTTGTTACTTAAGTGTATGGTAGAAAATGAATGATCTTCTCCGTCTACGGGTTTTTTGGACAACGTCATCTCTATTCCGTGATCCGGAAAACTGCCTGTGCCTATCAGTCGGCAATTTTTTTAAAATTTTTACACAAACAGTTGACGAAGGCAATGCACTCTCACTACGACACATGGTCGTAGATTGCGAAAATGAGAAGTTAACTCTTTTTTATTATTTTTTTTTTAGCACTTGGACCCACCGGGTATTCGGGTATCCGGGTATTCTAGCCGAACTAGCCGGTCTCAGGTTAAAATAAATTGCTAAGTCCTAGTTATTTATATTATTTCAGGGGACTCCTTATCACAGTATGCGTCTTATCACAGTATGCGTCTTATCACAGTATACGTCTTATCACAGTATGCGTCTTATCACAGTATGCGTCTTATCACAGTATGCGTCTTATCACAGTATACGTCTTATCACAGTATGCGTCTTATCATAGAATACATTTTAAGACAGCATACATCTTATAACTTTTTACGCCTCATCACAGTATACGTCTTATCACAGTATACGTCTTATCACAGTATGCGTCTTATCACAGTATACGTCTTATCACAGTATACGTCTTATCACAGTATACGTCTTATCACAGTATACGTTATATCACAGTATACGTCTTATCACAGTATACATTTTATGACAGTATACATGTTATCACAGTATACATCTTATCACAGTATACATCTTATCACAGTATACATCTTATCACAGTATACATCTTATCACAGTTAACGTCTTATCACAGCGTACATCTTATCACAGTTAACGTCTTATCACAGTTAACGTCTTATCACAGTACACATCTTATACAAGACACACACCCCTCGTCCAGACTGCAGGAGACTGCAGGGAGGACCGCGTTTTTTGCCCCCTTTCCTTCCCTTTGCCACCACCGCCCCCCCCCCCCCCCCCCCCCCCCCCACCACCCCCTTTCCACCCACCCCCCCCCCCCCCCCCGCCCCCCGATTTCCACAGATAGGCCAGAATTTCGACGATAGGGTAAAGGATGTGTAAAGGACAAAGAAAGCTAGACGCTGGTTGCTATGGTGACAAAGGGTTCTGCAAAATTGCAATTAGCTGTAGCTCCAGCGATAGGAACGACACAAATCTACGCAGAGGAATTGTTTGTTTTTTTCCCTTAATGAAGACAAATAGCGTGTACATCGAAGCGTATTGAGGGAAATTCTGTTAAATTATAAACTATAATTATCGAACTTGTTGACCCACCTCCCGTCAACCTATCGAGCTGAAACTTGCAGATAACTGCGCTAAATGATTTTTTTCAAATAGCGCAGGTGCATTCGGTGCGTAATATTTTCTTTAAAGATTTCGGGGGGGACCCCCCAACCACCTTCCTCGATATTACATTTTATAAAAGATGTATACGAAAGACTTTGTTTTTAGGGCCGGTTTAATTGATTTCATAACACGTAAAGCCAACATTTTGAGTTAGAGGGTAGTGGACCACGTTGTAGAGATTTCGAAACCGGAAATAGGCAGTCTGTAGGACCAACCGGGTTTAGACACACTCTCACCCACACGGAAAACATGAAGGAGGGGAGAGAGGGGGGGGGGAGTATCTTGGCATTGCCTCATATCTTATTAACCGAACCGTTGTTCAAGCACAGACTTTTAATCTCTTAAGACAAACAGACGGGAGATAATACTCTCTTGTTTTGTGTGTGTGGAGGGAGTTCAGGAGAAGCACTGTTTGACATCCATTGCTACAGTCCCTTCTAGAGGCAGGATTTGTTGATTCATTCCTGGGCGGTGTACTGTCCAAATAGCCTTGCAAAGTTTTTTAACAGCTAATAAAATGTATGTGGGTTTGCCTGGGGTCTTCTTTCATTAGGAGATCGTATGTTCTTTTCATAAGTAGATGGTACGTTCTTTTCATAAGTAGATGGTACGTTCTTTTCATAAGTGGATGGTACGTTCTTTTCATAAGTAGATGGTACGTTCTTTTCATAAGTAGATGGTACGTTCTTTTCATAAGTAGATGGTACGTTCTGTTCATAAGTGGATGGTACGTTCTTTTCATAAGTAGATGGTACGTTCTTTTCATAAGTGGATGGTACGTTCTTTTCATAAGTGGATGGTACGTTCTTTTCATAAGTAGATGGTACGTTCTTTTCATAAGTAGATGGTACTTTCTTTTCATAAGTAGATGGTAAGTTCTTTTCATAAGTAGATGGTACGTTCTGTTCATAAGTGGATGGTACGTTCTTTTCATAAGTAGATGGTACGTTCTTTTCATAAGTGGATGGTACGTTCTTTTCATAAGTGGATGGTACGTTCTTTTCATAAGTAGATGGTACGTTCTGTTCATAAGTGGATGGTACGTTCTTTTCATAAGTAGATGGTACGTTCTTTTCATAAGTAGATGGTACGTTCTGTTCATAAGTAGATGGTACGTTCTTTTCATGAGTAGATGGTAGGTTCTGTTCATAAGTAGATGGTACGTTCTCTTCATAAGTAGATGGTACGTTCTTTTCATGAGTAGATGGTAGTTTCTGTTCATAAGTAGATGGTACGTTCTTTTCATAAGTAGATGGTACGTTCTTTTCATAAGTAGATGGTACGTTCTGTTCATAAGTGGATGGTACGTTCTGTTCATAAGTAGATGGTAAGTTCTTTTCATAAGTGGATGGTACGTTCTTTTCATAAGTAGATGGTACGTTCTTTTCATAAGTAGATGGTACGTTCTGTTCATAAGTGGATGGTACGTTCTTTTCATAAGTAGATGGTACGTTCTTTTCATAAGTAGATGGTACGTTCTTTTCATAAGTAGATGGTACGTTCTGTTCATAAGTAGATGGTACGTTCTGTTCATAAGTAGATGGTACGTTCTGTTCATAAGTAGATGGTAGGTTCTTTTCATAAGTAGATGGTAGGTTCTTTTCATAAGTAGATGGTATGTTCTTTTCTTAAGTAGATGGTATGTTCTTTTCATAAGTAGATGGTATGTTCTTATCGCTTTCCTCTTTGTCTTAGACATAATATAGGGACATGATTTTATTAATAATAAGGTTGAAGTACTAGCCTTATTATATCAGGCAGAAGGCGAATTGCGTCTAGAACACAAGATCTATAAACCCAAAGCCTGGGTAGCAACACAAGATCTATGAACCCAAAGCCTGGGTAGCAACACAAGATCTATAAACCCAAGCCTGGATGGCAACACAAGATCTATAAACCCAAGCCTGGATGGCAACACAAGATCTATGAACCCAAGCCTGGATGGCAACACAAGATCTATGAACCCAAGCCTGGATGGCAACACAAGATCTATAAACCCAAGCCAGGATGGCAACACAAGATCTATAAACCCAAGCCTGGATGGCAACACAAGATCTATGAACCCAAGCCTGGATGGCAACACAAGATCTATGAACCCAAGCCTGGATGACAATACAAGATCTATGAACCCAAGCCTGGATGGGAGCACAAGTTCTCTGAACACCATGAACCTCGCGTCAAACCATAAGTTCTTACTCCCTTGAAACAAAACAACAATAACAACATTGGGTTACAAACTGCTCAATGCTTCTCTCTGTGGGACATATGTAAATTTGTTGAAATCACTTTCCTGCTTTAACTTTAAAACAAATCTTTGCTTTTTGTGCGTGTGTGTGGGGGTGGGGGTGGTGGGGGATATTTTATGTCTCAGTTTCTTTCTGACAATAATGTGTGTTTTTTCCACTACATTTTTTTTTTTTTTTTTTTTTTTTGATTTTTTCTGATTTTTCTTTTCCAACTGAAGGTTTTCCCCTTAATAAAGACGTGGACC
>CAXITT010000972.1:149878-160335 GCA_964033795.1 Lymnaea stagnalis
TTTTTTTTTTTTTTTTTTTTTTTTTTTTATTTTTTTTTTTTTTTCTTTTTTTTTTTTTTTTTTTTTTTTTTTTTTTTTTGAAGTCTTCAGATCATTCGTTGCCAACTGAAGATTTTACCCTTGATAAAGACGTGGACCCAATATGAGAATACACGATCTCACATGTCAGCTTTCTTCTCAAATCTTCTTCTTTTTTTTTTTTAAATACTAATTTGGCATCGGGTGAGCATTACCACTAAAATTAGTCCGCTTCCTCCACCCTTGGCGTAATCTGAAGCCCTCTATGCAGCTCCACCTCCCATCAAACAACTGTGTGCTCTCTGATGCTCCTGGCCTTAATAGAATTTCACGTCGGGCTCCCGGTCTCGGCCCCGTGGTAAAGGAAGCAGACGGGAGAACTGTTTTGCCACATTGGGTGAACGAGCCCCCCCATCAACGGCGCATAATTTAATCTCGCCGTACTGGCCAGAGATCGATGCGTCGGATGGCTGGCCGATACGGTCACCCAATGTGGTCATAGTTGCTCCTTTCGGGGAGAATGCAAATATTCTTGGGAAAACTCATTTGTCTTACCGAGAGGATAAGAAAAGGTGGGGGGGGGGAGGCGGGGGCCGAAGGAGGCCGGGGGGGGGTGGGGCACGTTACCGCACTATTTGATGACCGTTGTGACCAAATGTTACAAATGATGTTTCTAGTCTTGGTGGACTGGTGTGAGGGGGTTATGTTTGGGGGGGGGGAATCCTCTGAAGAAATCAAACAGCTGCGTTGTTGGGGGTTTGATTTGTTTATTTTTTTAGCTGAAAAAGATCTGGATTAGACGCCAGGATCAAGGGTGTTAGAATAAAGATGTTTGTGTACAGGTATCTAGATGACACGCCAGGATCAAAGGTGTTAGAATCAAGATGTTTGTGTACAGGTATCTAGATGAGACGCCAGGATCAAGGGTGTTAGAATCAAGATGGTTGTGTACAGGTACCTAGATGAGACGCCAGGATCAAGGGTGTTAGAATCAAGATGGTTGTGTACAGGTACCTAGATGAGACGCCAGGATCAAGGGTGTTAGAATCAAGATGGTTGTCTACAGGTATCTAGATCAGACGCCAGGATCAAGGGTAATAGAATCAAGATGGTTGTCTACAGGTATCTAGATGAGACGCCAGGATCAAGGGTAATAGAATCAAGATGGTTGTCTACAGGTATCTAGATGAGACGCCAGGATCAAGGGTGTTAGAATCAAGATGGTTGTCTACAGGTATCTAGATGAGACGCCAGGATCAAGGGTAATAGAATCAAGATGTTTGTGTACAGGTACCTAGATGAGACGCCAGGATCAAGGGTGTTATAATCAAGATGGTTGTCCACAGGTATCTAGATAAGACGCCAGGATCAAGGGTGTTATAATCAAGATGGTTGTCTACAGGTATCTAGATGAGACGCCAGGATCAAGGGTAATAGAATCAAGATGTTTGTGTACAGGTACCTAGATGAGACGCCAGGATCAAGGATGTTATAATCAAGATGGTTGTCTACAGGTACCTAGATGAGACGCCAGGATCAAGGGTGTTAGAATCAAGATGCTTGTCTACAGGTATCTAGATCAGACGCCAGGATCAAGGGTGTTAGAATCAAGATGCTTGTCTACAGGTATCTAGATCAGACGCCAGGATCAAGGGTGTTATAATCAAGATGGTTGTCCACAGGTATCTAGATGAAACGCCAGGATCAAGGGTAATAGAATCAAGATGGTTGTCTACAGGTACCTAGATGAGACGCCAGGATCAAAGGTGTTAGAATCAAGATGGTTGTCCACAGGTATCTAGATCAGACGCCAGGATCAAGGGTGTTATAATCAAGATGGTTGTCCACAGGTACCTAGATGAGACGCCAGGATCAAGGGTAATAGAATCAAGATGGTTATCTACAGGTACCTAGATGAGACGCCAGGATCAAAGGTGTTAGAATCAAGATGGTTGTCCACAGGTATCTAGATCAGACGCCAGGATCAAGGGTGTTAGAATCAAGATGGTTGTCTACAGGTATCTAGATCAGACGCCAGGATCAAGGGTGTTATAATCAAGATGGTTGTCCACAGGTATCTAGATAAGACGCCAGGATCAAGGGTAATAGAATCAAGATGGTTGTCTACAGGTACCTAGATGAGACGCCAGGATCAAGGGTGTTATAAATCAAGATGGTTGTCCACAGGTATCTAGATAAGACGCCAGGATCAAGGGTAATAGAATCAAGATGGTTGTCTACAGGTACCTAGATGAGACGCCAGGATCAAAGGTGTTAGAATCAAGATGGTTGTCCACAGGTATCTAGATAAGACGCCAGGATCAAGGGTAATAGGATCAAGATGGTTGTCCACAGGTATCTAGATAAGACGCCAGGATCAAGGGTGTTAGAATCAAGATGGTTGTCTACAGGTATCTAGATAAGACGCCAGGATCAAGGGTAATAGAATCAAGATGGTTGTCTACAGGTTTCTTGATGTGCCTTAAATGTAAAGGATCGTCCACTATATTGAACGTAGCGCCGCCATTTTATTTGATTCCACTATTTAATTCATTATATTCAAAGCTTAAAAAATGAAAATTATGTTGTTCTTTTTCAATGGATTCGCTTTAGTGTTCTACCATCCTCTCGAAAAGGAAAGTGGGGGGGGGGGGGGCCACTTGATTTTCATCGTTGTGAGGGGGGGGGGGGGGGGCAAAAACATACAAAACATATTCTTCGCCTGCCTTGCATTCGAGGTTTTTAAAACTAAACCAGAACCACCCTCACTTTAAAAAAAATCGACATTTTAAGCACATAACAGTCTCCCCCCCCCCATCCTATCACATTGTCATGTCATCCTATCACATTGTCATGTCATCCTATCACATTGTCATGTGACCACTCTTTTTTTTTCATCACGTGACCATCTTTTTTTCATCACGTGACCAAATGGGTTTTTTTTATGACTAGTTTCACCTACATCAAATGTTCGCCTCATTGATGTCCCAAGTAGTGTAAAGACATGAAATCACAAAAGTAGACCAGTTTTTTTTTCTTCTTCTTCTTTTTAGACAAATAAAAAAAAAGTATATTTGCGATTGAGTTGCTGATTTGCCGTGGTCATTAGCCATCCTGTCAAAGATAGCCATTAGCCATCCCTGTCCAACATAGATAACCAGGTGGTGGTGGTGGTGGTGGTGTGGTGTGTGTGTGTGTGTGTGTGTGTGTGTGTGTGTGCGTGCGTGCGTGTGTGTGTGCGTGCGTGTGTGTGTGTGTGTGTGTGTTTGTTTTCTCGTGGGCGTCCGTTGGGCGCAACTTGGTATTGTAATTAATACAAGACGATGTCTTAGATGGGCCGACTGAGTAAAGATGAATGCAAATATCATTAATCCATTGGTGAATGCAAATATCATTAATCCACTCACACCTTGTGTCCATCAAGTAAATGTGGTCAATGAATTAAACAATTCTATCAACAGCTCACCCAAACGTTCATTCTATGATGGCTCCATCCTTTTAATTATCAATCTATTGATCCACCCATCGATACATTCATCTGTCTAAACATCTATTAGTCTGTCTCCTTGTGCCCAATTATTTTCTGATCCGAGTCAAAACTATATAAATAAAAACCAGTCTTCTTGTACCGGACTCTAACACTGAAGACCGGACTCTAACACTGAAGACCGGACTCTAACACTGAAGACCGGACTCTAACACTGAAGACCGGACTCTAACACTGAAGACCGGACTCTAACACTGAAGACCGGACTCTAACACTGAAGACCGGACTCTAACACTGAAGACCGGACTCTAACACTGAAGACCGGACTCTAACACTGAAGACCGGACTCTAACACTGAAGACCGGACTCTAACACTGAAGACCGGACTCTAACACTGAAGACCGGACTCTAACACTGAAGACCGGACTCTAACACTGAAGACCGGACTCTAACACTGAAGACCGGACTCTAACACTGAAGACCGGACTCTAACACTGAAGACCGGACTCTAACACTGAAGACCGGACTCTAACACTGAAGACCGGACTCTAACACTGAAGACCGGACTCTAACACTGAAGACCGGACTCTAACACTGAAGACCGGACTCTAACACTGAAGACCGGACTCTAACACTGAAGACCGGACTCTAACACTGAAGACCGGACTCTAACACTGAAGACCGGACTCTAACACTGAAGACCGGACTCTAACACTGAAGACCGGACTCTAACACTGAAGACCGGACTCTAACACTGAAGACCGGACTCTAACACTGAAGACCGGACTCTAACACTGAAGACCGGACTCTAACACTGAAGACCGGACTCTAACACTGAAGACCGGACTCTAACACTGAAGACCGGACTCTAACACTGAAGACCGGACTCTAACACTGAAGACCGGACTCTAACACTGAAGACCGGACTCTAACACTGAAGACCGGACTCTAACACTGAAGACCGGACTCTAACACTGAAGACCGGACTCTAACACTGAAGACCGGACTCTAACACTGAAGACCGGACTCTAACACTGAAGACCGGACTCTAACACTGAAGACCGGACTCTAACACTGAAGACCGGACTCTAACACTGAAGACCGGACNCAGGTCAATATTTCATTCTTTAGTGATGACGTCACGGTACAGAATTCCTTAGCGATGTTAAAAGTCATAGTAAGAAAGCGGGTTTGTTTTTTCTCTTTTTTTTTCGGGGGTTGGGGGTTGGGGGGTGGGTTGCCTGGTGTCGGGGGTTGGGTGGGGGAGGTGCTGAAATGATTAATATAGTAAGGGCTGGCACTGGGATTTCCAAACACAGCTCTAGTGAATTATATCATAAATAAGGGTCTTTAGTTGAGGTTACTGTGCTGTAAATGCAGACAAGATGGCGTTTACATTGTGGTGTGCCAAAAAGAAAATGGCCGACGATCAGTCAGAGATTTAAAAAAAAATTACTTAGTGGTGATTTGTGTGTGTGCAGTGGACAGTAAAAGTACCCCCCCCGGGGGGCCACACTTACCCTAGCTACGCCACTGTATGTGTGTGTGTGTGTGCTTCATACAAGTTTCATTGTTGATGGCTAAATCTGGACAGTCACACAGACCCAGCTAAGTCACAGACACCTAGCGAAGTCACATAAAACTTGGCGAAGCGCTTGTCCTGTCGGGAAACGTTGCTATTGTCGGTTAGATTCTGTCAGTTCATCTGTGACCTCATGGTATCACTCAAATGATCCCACTCTCAGCAAGAGTTCTGCTCAATGACATCGCGAGGGAAGCTGCTGAGAAATTTATATGGGTTCGTTGGTGGAGCATGCTATGGGGTAGGACCATATAGGGAAAAAAAACCTATGTATTTTCAGGGAGAAGCGAACACGTGGATTGGTTCATAGCATTTCCGCTTTCCTATCATTTGTGGTTGTCATGGTTTGGGTGATTGAACATGGATTGGATGACGTCACCATTAAGTGAACGGAAAGAAAATATTCAGATTTGATAAATTCATATTTTTTGTCTTTTAAATTATATAATTGTGTTATGTTTCATTCGACCCTATTCAACTTGCTGTTTGCAAACAACAATCGTGATTTAGGAAGCAACCCAAAATTGAAAAACACAAAAAAAAAGTATTTGGCAACCAAGGTTTCGGGCGCTCTGACGTCAAACAAAACTCAAACTACGACTCCTCCGGTCTTCGGTCGGCAATCTGAGATTTCATTATTGCTGGGCGTCTTGCTGTCATGGTATGATATAGCGATACTTTCCGCCCGTCACTTTATTTTTTTTCAACATCCGCAGAACGTATGCGCGCACCAGTTTCGTGCTATCTAAATCGTGTTCGGTAATGTGAAGATTACGTGATGAAATCCATTTTTTTTTTTTTTTGAGAATCTGAACCTAGTTTTTCTTGTGATATAGAAGCTCTTTGAGTTGTTGTTGTTATGAACGGTATTGCACAAGTTTCATTAAATATACTCTCTAAGCAAAGTTTTTCATATAAATATGTGAAGATTTCGTGATGAAATCCTTTTTTTTTTTTTTTTGAGAATCTGAACGTAGTTTTTCTTGTGACATAGAAGCTCTTTGAGTTGTTGTTGTTATGAACGGTATTGCACAAGTTTCATTAAATATACTCTCAAAGCAAAGTTTTTCATATAAATCCTTTATGCAATGCAATATTGAGCAATTGGGGGGGGGGCGGGGGGGGACTGAACATGTGACATAACATGCCTAAAACGAACGCACTTTATAAGAATCCCAAATAGTGCTCACCACCCCCCCCCCTTTTAAGGCTCACATACGCACTTTTTTTTCTTCACGCCCCTTAACTATAGTAATATTCAAATGTCCCAAACGCATTTGCACCGCAGACTTATTTCACCAACTATTTCAGAAAAACAAAAGAAAATAATATACGCACTTGCGATGTTCATTTTATTTTTGAAGAATTTCATTGAACGCAGTTATCGTGAATTGTCCTTCATCTTCCCATTGAAAAGCTGGAAATCTGATTTTTGGGGATGAGACTAAAAATTTGATACAAAATTGTTGTCATTGGCAACTAGAGGCCCACCGAATTTCGTATTCGGCTTCGTTTTCAGCCCCGAAAGTGGCCATTTGATCACTTTCGGCCCAATTCCGGACTCGGCCGAAACCAAAAGATTAAATTTTGGTTTAATTTCGGCTTCGGCCGAAACTGAAATGTTAACTTTCGGTTTAATTTCGGTTTCGGCAGAAAGTGGTTGGGACTTTTGACCATCGGGCCGAAAATGACTGGGGGTTTCGGTCATCTACCAGAGGTCAGACTGTCTTTAGGCTGGCCATCCGATATTCATTAGTGCTCGACGTCTAGCTGTCGTCGTATGTTATATGACTAATATTCAGCGAAAACTGCTCACAGCTGCATGATGACCTACTTGTCCTTTATTTCCAAAAAAAAATAAATTCAAATTAGGCCTAATCAAATGTCAACAGTTTTGTGGAAGAAACACCAGTGGAATGGTCATGTTTTATATCGTAATTTTTGTTTTAATTTTTTCATAAATACAATTTTGGACCCTAGGTTTATTCAATTCCTTTATTGGTGATATTTAATGTCATGTATCATTATCATGCTCATCAATTTGGCCATAGTGGTAATATTTCTCCTATTTTTTTATTTTTTTCTTTTTTTAAATAAAGGAAACCTAGGCTTTTTCAATTCATTTATTTTTTTGAAATTCATCATTATTATGCTCATAAGCATTGTTATTGAGGAAATAACAAGTGTGTGCATGTATCACTGGCTTGTATTATAATTATGTAGTAGGCCTTATGCAGACCTGTTTACTTTTATTTTTATGATTTAGGCGACCAATTTTAGATGTCTTGAGATTCTCCGTCGAGATCCGTCAGAAGTACTATTTTAAGAGACCCGTTTATTTTTTAAAAATAATCAACCCCCCCCCCCCCTCTTTTTTTCGCCAGGGAGGTGAGGGAAGTTAGTCACCGAACGAAATAATTACGTCACCAGCACAGTAAGATTAATGTGTTGGTACTAGGCTAAATATGAAGACAGGGATATCGTGCCAGCTGTTTATGAAAACACAAAGCATTAGTATGACGAAAACCGCGAAACATTGTGGCGATATTTCTAGAGACTTATTAACTGATATTTAGGTGACAATTGACTTTATTAGAGCCACACTAATCATTATAGGTACATGTTCTAGATTGTAATTATATTATAAAAGAGAAGGGCGCTCAGAGGTCGATTTTGCATGAATCACCCTCCCCCCCCCCAACCCAACCGCCCCGCTCCGAATTTTCTCTTCTCGGGCCATTAAAAAAAAAAAAATTTTTAAAGGAATTTAATTATTTTTGTATTAAAACAATTTAATTACTTTTGTATTAAAACAATTAAAGCCAAAGTATTCATTAATTTTTTTAAAATTAATATTCACGATGATCTCATTTTTAAAAGAAAAAGAATGTAAATATTGATAATTTCCCCCATTATTTTTTTGATGTATGTAGAATGTATGTGTGGACGAATTTCAAAATATCTAAATATTTCAGTTTCGGCTTCGGTTTCGGTCGAAACTAAAAAGTTAAATTTCGTTTTAATTTCCGCTTCCGCGGAAACTGATATGTTAACTTTCAGTTTAATTTTGGTTTCGGCCGAAATTCATTTTTAAATTTCGGCCTAGTTTCAGCTCGATAGCTTGATGGGAAGTGAGTCAATAAGCCGTCGGCAGATTTGCCCCGCCAACCCGCCAGCCAGCTACGAACAGAGGCAAAGTTAACACAAAAGATTTTTTTTTAAAGCATAAAATGTTTTCGCAGCAAAAGTAAATGTTCTATCGGTTACTTGCCTTGTGGAAAAATTGTTACGAAGATCATCTTGAACTCGTGGTCAGTGAAAGGATATCTTAACACGTGGTTAGTGATATCTTAACACGTGGTCAGTGATATCTTATTACGTGGTCAGTGATATCTTAACACGTGGTCAGTGATACCTTAACACGTGGTTAGTGATATCTTAACACGTGGTCAGTGATACCTTAACACGTGGCTAGTGATATCTTAACACGTGGTTAGTGATATCTTAACACGTGGTCAGTGATATCTTAACACGTGGTCAATGATATCTTAACATTTGGTCAATGATATCTTAACATTTGGTCAATGATATCTTAACATTTGGTCAATGATATCTTAACACGTGATCAATGATATTTTAATACGTGGTCAATGATATCTTAACACGTGGTCAGTGATATTTTAATACGTGGTCAAGGATATTTAATACGTGGTCAATGATATCTTAGGATGTGGTCAATGATATCTTAGGATGTGGTCAATGATATCTTAGGATGTGGTCAATGATATCTTAGGATGTGGTCAATGATATCTTAGGATGTGGTCAATGGTAATCACAGGCTTGACCTGTCACAGGGAATGACGAGACAGGCCATTGAGTTCGTGGGCGGCGTTGCTACAGGCTTGATGGGAGGACTCGTGAGATCATTGGATTGATGTCATTCAAAAAGGATTTCTTCAATATGTTGACCGGGGAAGCCAGAAAAGGGGTCAGGTAACAGGCTCTGCCCCCCCCCCACCAACCCGCCATCATTCACCCACCCCTCAAATCCCCACTTAGAAACACAACAATAACAGGTTGGAACCAGGGTTGGAACGTGTGTTGCCCGTCCCTGGGTTACCAAATACAAGTCCCTCGAAAACAATAACAAACTACGTTGTTTTGACAGGCTTCTACTCAAGGGAGATGACCATGCAAAGCCACGAGAACAAAGTCTATATACCAGTGGAACAAGATGACGTATATACCAGTGGAACAAGATGACGTCTTCATTTGTGTTGAGAACCGCGTGACCGGGGGGGTCAAGCAATTATTTGCCTGAGTCGGAACCGTAGTAGCACCAACACCCACTAGCCCCCTCCCCATTACGTCATTTACTTGATTCAGAGTTGGATTGGGTTGTTGTTGTTTTATGTATCATGCATCTACAGTTGATTCGCCATGGGTCTCAATTTAGGTTTGCGTTTGCGATGAATCCCTGCCTCACTTGTAATCCCCGGGCGGCTAGATTTCATCATTTAGAACCCAACACTCACTCTTACAATGTTTACAAACCGACATTGAAATTGTGACCATCTGATGACCGACTTTGAAATTGTGACCATCTGATGACCAACATTGAAATTGTGACCATCTTATGGCCGACATTGAAAGTGTGACCATCTGATCACCGACGTTGAAATTGTGACCATCTGATGATGTAATGTAAATCCTCTTCTTCCCAAAAACACCCCCCCCCCCATGTAACTTTTTTTTCTCCCCGCCAGACTCATAAGCTAAGCGAATCACACAAGGAGATGCTCTTTTGATTTCGGGAGTCAATGACGAAGGCGAAGTGTGTCGTCAGACGGTCATGTGATCGTAAGGACCCCTGACAAGTCTCTTCCTGTGGAGATTGTCCCCGTTCTGGGCTGCCTAATGGCCGGCATTATCCGTGGGGACGGAGGAGACCGACCCGCCCACAATCTTCGCCGCCGCTGCCGCGGCCGGATAATTGGGTTGGCAGAAGCCCCCTTGTAGACCGGGGGCGCTTACTCAAAGTTACTGAAAAGCAAGGGGGAAGGGTGGGAAGGGTGGGGTGGGTGGGTGGGTGGGTGGGGAGCGAGGAGGTGAACACTTGCGATGAGGTGGTGGGGAGGGGGGGTGCTAAACCTCGGCCGTGCTGTTGTGTCGGTTTAACGTGTGTTGTGCTTATTGTGCAACAGGTGCCGTGCTGGAAGCTTTGAGGAATGCTGGGTGTTAAGAAGAGGTGTAATGATTTCTTGTGATTGGGGGCTGATTTTCCCACTGATTGGTGCTAATTCTATGTACGTGGTCGTTCGCAAATTGCGTCACGCAAAAAGATGACATTTTTAGACCCCCACCCCCCCC
>CAXITT010000972.1:170878-186901 GCA_964033795.1 Lymnaea stagnalis
AGTGTCCTTGGCAGATGGTATTGTAAAGTTATTTGAGAAGACTTTAAGTGTCCTTGGCAGATGGTATTGTAAAGTTATTTGAGAAGACTTTAAGTGTCCTTGGCAGATGGTATTGTAAAGTTATTTGAGAAGACTTTAAGTGTCCTTCGCAGATGGTATTGTAAAGTTATTTGAGAAGACTTTCAGTGTCCTTGGCAGATGGTATTGTAAAGTTATTTGAGAAGACTTTAAGTGTCCTTGGCAGATGGTATTGTAAAGTTATTTGAGAAGACTTTAAGTGTCCTTGGCAGATGGTATTGTAAAGTTATTTGAGAAGACTTTAAGTGTCCTTGGCAGATGGTATTGTAAAGTTATTTGAGAAGACTTTAAGTGTCCTTCGCAGATGGTATTGTAAAGTTATTTGAGAAGACTTTCAGTGTCCTTGGCAGATGGTATTGTAAAGTTATTTGAGAAGACTTTAAGTGTCCTTGGCAGATGGTATTGTAAAGTTATTTGAGAAGACTTTAAGTGTCCTTGGCAGATAGTATTGTAAAGTTATTTGAGAAGACTGTAAGTGTCCTTGGCAGATAGTATTGTAAAGTTATTTGAGAAGACTTTAAGTGTCCTTGGCAGATGGTATTGTAAAGTTATTTGAGAAGACTTTAAGTGTCCTTGGCAGATGGTATTGTAAAGTTATTTGAGAAGACTTTAAGTGTCCTTGGCAGATGGTATTGTAAAGTTATTTGAGAAGACTTTAAGTGTCCTTCGCAGATGGTATTGTAAAGTTATTTGAGAAGACAGCAAGCGTCCGGATTGACTGCTGTCATAACTAAGCCAGTGCCTCAGGAAAGGTTGTCATTGCCTGCCATTGTATTTGATGCAGATGTTTCCAGACCCAGGACTGGATTATCCATGCGGTAATCCTAATTCCTTAACGATTAAACACTCTCATTCATTTGGTTCTATTGATTGGTCTATGATTACATGATAGATAGAGTGAATTATTTATCTTTATTCCGACGTGAATATTTTTTAATGGAACAATTCTATTCTTAGCATCAGCTTCCCCCTCCCCCAACCTTTCGCTGGGGTCATAAAGTTCCAAATAAGAATATGATTGCTTGTTTACGTAACACGGGGATTGGGGGGTGGGGTTCGGGGGGGGGGCGCCTCCTAAACACAGGATAAATAATACTACATTTTTTTTCGTATCACTTCGGCTGGGTCAACAGTGCAACATAATAACATCTCTAAAAGGAAATGTTTGATTAACTTAAGCTGACGCCACGCCAAACACAACATATTTAGTTTTGTTTATGTTTCAAATCTATTTAAAAAGACGTAGCGTTTCTTTACGCGCCCTTTTTAAAAAAAAAACACACCTTGTTTCAATCTTCTGGGCCATTACGGGAGATCATCCGGTATTTTTTTTTTTTATAGTTCGTTTCTGTTTCTCCAAGTCATCGATTGCCCTCCCCCTGGGTCTGCGTTCCGCGTCATATTCTGTCATTTGCTTTAGGGCCATCTGTCCCCACATAAACATTTGCTTTCATTTTTTTTTTACTTTTTAAAACTTTTTTTTTTTTAAATGTTATGTCTATTTGTTGTGTTTGCTCTTTCTTGTCCATGTTGTGTTTGCTCTTTCTTGTCCATGTTGTGTTTGCTCTTTCTTGTCCATGTTGTGTTTGCTCTTTCTTGTCCATGTTGTGTTTGCTCTTTCTTGTCCATGTTGTGTTTGCTGGGATGCTCTGTAAAAAAAAAAAAGATATTGAGATCACCGGAACTGCATTCCCTATCCAAGCTTAATACAAACAACAACGAAAAGAAAGAAAAAATGTTTTCATCTCCTTCGTTCCTGGGAAGTGTAAAAAGTCGAGAGTTGTTTCCTGAGTTGATCATTTCTAATGTTGTTCTCTTCGCGTCAACAGATCAAAAGAGGAAACAAAAAAAAAATAGATGATGTAGTGATGGCCATGTCCAGTGTAATTGTTTGTTAGAATTGGTTTTTTATTGTTTACGCGGTGTGAGTCAAGTTGTGTCATAGATGTCAGATTATATCACAGATGTCACGTTCTGTCATGGTTGTCAGGTTAAATCATAGATGTCAAGTTATATCAAAGATCTCACTTGTCAAAGATGTTAAGTTATATCATAGATGTCAAGATATGTCATAGAGGTCAAGTTATATCACAGATGTGGCATTGCGTCAAATATGTCAAGTTTTGTCATATATGTAAAGTCACGTCATAAATATCACAATATATTATAGGTATAAAGTTTTATCATAAATGTCAAGTTATATCATAGATGTCAAATTATATCATAGATGTCAAGTTATATCATAGATGTCAAGTTATATCATAGATGTCAAGTTATTTCATAGATGTTAAATTATATCATAGATGTTAAATTGTATCATATATGTCAAGTAATATCATAGATGTCAATTTATATCATAGATGTCATGTTATATCATAGATGTCAAGTTATATCATAGATGTCAAGTTATATCATAGATATCAAGTTATCTCAAAGATATCAAGTTATATCAAAGATGTCAAGTTATGTCATAGATTTAAATTTATATTATAGATGTCACATTGTGTCAAAGATGTCAAGTTATATCTTAGATGTAAAGTTATATAACAGATGTCCCGTTATATCATAGGTGTCAAGTTATATCAAAGATGTCAAGACATGTCATAGATATCAAGTTATATGGGTGCTGTCCCGTTATATCAAAGATGTCAAGTTATATGGGTGCTGTCCCGTTATATCAAAGATGTCAAGTTATGTCATATATTTCAAGTTATGTTATAGATGTCACGTGTCAAAGATGTCACGTTGTGTCAAAGATGTCAAGTTATATCATAGATGCCAAGTTATATCACAGATGTCGAGTTATCTCATAGATGTCAAGTTATGTCATAGATGTCAAGTTATATCATACATGTCAAGTTATGTCATAGATGACAAGCTTTATCCATCAGTTCAGGGAGGTCCATAATGTGCCTTTAAAACATGATCTGAGTTTAGAAGTGTCCCTAGACCTCTGCCCTACTTTTGAAACACTACACAGTACATTGCCCAGTGAGCTTGACCGGCACGCCCCCTCACTCGCCCCAGTTTTAGATCAGCATGCTCCCTGATATGCCACGATAAGGGAAGAAATACGCAGTACCAAGAAAGAGCGGCGTAGTGCGGAAAAGAAGTGACTGAGGTCAGGTCCTGTTTTTTTTTAAGCAGATGTATTATGCTGCCAATAAGCGTGTGACCAGGATTGTTTGTCGTGCTTGTCGTATCTTGTCCAAAGATATTCCCTTCTATCTATTGAATTCTTCTGTGTTATCTGTCTCCAGAGTCCAAATATATTCTCTTTTATCTATTGAATTCTTCTATGTGATTTGGCTCCAGAGTCCAAAGATATTCTCTTCTATCTATTGAATTCTTCTATGTGATTTGGCTCCAGAGTCCAAAGATATTCTCTTTTATCTATTGAATTCTTCTATGTGATTTGGCTCCAGAGTCCAAAGATATTCTCTTCTATCTATTGAATTCTTCTATGTGATTTGGCTCCAGAGTCCAAAGATATTCTCTTCTATCTATTGAATTCTTCTGTGTGAGTTGTCTCAAGACTCTAAAGAAGTTTCTTCCCACAGTCACTCCCAATCGGTTCTTATAGCTTCATTGGGAACTGACTTTGTAACCATTATTGACAACGATCAATAATGGTCGAGTATATTCAGGACAGCAAAGTACAATCTTACCATGTTCAAATCTTTTAACCACTCCTTACCATAAGTAAACCTCTGTACCACCACTTACCATAAATCAACATATGGACCACCACATACCATAAATCAACATATGGACCACCCCTTACCACAAATCAACGTCTGGACCACCACTTACCATAAATCAAGATCTGGACCACCACTTACCACAAATGAATATCTGGACCACCACTTACCATAAATCAACACCTGGACAACCACTTACCATAAACCAACATCTGGACCTCCACTTACCGTATATCATGATCAGGCCCACCGTTGACAACCTTACATCACGAGGACAACCACCGACAGCCACTGACAAACTGACAGCCGAACGTTTCCAAATCTACCTGCGATGGAAGATAAAGTTCATTGTCTGCACCATTGCCGCCAGCGTTCACTTTTCAAGATGACTAGGATAATAGCGGGCGTGCAGCGCATGCGTCATTAACTTCCCACTTGCTCGAGCTAACCGCACGTTAAACGCCCGGCTCGCCTTGCGTTCACCACCGTGGGGCTTAGCCCCCCCCCCCCGACGTTGTCTCAGAACCCAGCAACTCTCCGATGAGAAAAGCAGAGATTTGCACTTCGTGGTTGCGTGGAGACACAGCAGAGTGTTACCCTTGTTGATTATAAAACTACAGGCTGAGGTTACACCGAGGGATGTGAATCATATCGAGTCTTTTGCTATATTACTATTGATAATGATGAGGAGGTTGATCGTCATGATAAAAATGATGATTATGATGATAATGATGATCATAAACATGATGATAATACTGATAATGATTATATAATGATGTAAAAACTTCCGGCAATAACAATAATGGCGAACACTTTAGTTTCTTTATACGTATTTTTTTTCTATTTCTTGTTGCTTCTTCACGTGTCTTGTCTGCCGACGAAGGCTTTTAGCCGAAACATTCTTCTTCTATTGTCCTGTCTTTCTATTTCAAGCTTCCACATACCTTCTTCTTCTATTGTCCTGTCTTTCTATTTCAGCTTCTACATACCTTCTTCTTCTATTGTCCTGTCTTTCTATTTCAGCTTCTACATACCTTCTTCTTCTATTGTCCTGTCTTTCTATTTCAAGCTTCCACATGCCTTCTCCTTCTTCTATAAATCACGGGCCCACGATCAATTTATTGATCATGCTGGCTCCTATGCATGTAGAGGGGATTTGCAATGTTTCTGTGCCTGGTGTTGATGAGGATATTTCACTGATTGCAAAGGCCACTCAGTGAGGGTATCATGACCTGGGGTTGGAAGGCCTGAGGCTATATACCCAAATGTTTCAATTGTTTTTGCCTCAACTGTTCCTTTTGGAAGCTTGTTCTGATTGTCTCTCTCTCTCTCTCTCTCTCTGATCTCTCTTTCACTCTTTCTTCTTTCTCTCTCTCTACTTATTTTATTTATTTATTTATTTAGGCATTTTGATATAGCGCTTACCATAAAGCTCTAAGTGCTTTACAGTTATGAAAAACATGTTAACTAAGTAAAATAAAAATGAGACACTAGGATAGTAACTACTATACTATAGAAACAATTAAAATGGCTATAAAACGAGGACACTTTGGCACGTTTTGGCCTATACTACAGGATCAACCCGAAACAGAAAATGAGGCAGGGCAAGGAGGGTGCATCACAGGTCATAGGCGGACCTAAACAGATGGGGTTTAAGGGACTTTTTAAAAGTGGACGAGGTTTCACAATGACGGATATGGAAGGGGATCTGGTTCCAGAACGTGGGCGCATGGAAGCAGAAGGAGCGTTCACCGATGGTCTTAGTTTTGGTTCTTGGGATTGAGAGGGTTCTACTGTCAATGGAAGAACGTAGTTGTCTTGTGGGGATGTAAGGAAGCAACAGTTCAGAGAGATAGACAGGAAAGTGAGGGTCAGTGAACGAGTTGAAGCATAGATTGGCAGACTTGTACTTGATGCGAGAGGATATTGGAAGCCAGTGGAGTTGCCGCATGAGTGGTTGAATGTGGTCATGTTTCTTTGATTTAAAAATGAGTCTGCATGCTGAGTTCTGTGCCTTCTGAAGTTTGTCTATGTGGTGTTGAGGAATGCCTGCGAGAAGAGTGTTACAGTAGTCAAATTTTGAAAGAATGAGTGAAAAGACGAGAGTTTTTGTGGCATCAAAGGAGAGGAGGTGTCTAATGGTGCTGATTTTTCTAATTTCGTTATATGCTGATCTGCATATATTCGTGACATGTTTGTCCATGGAGAGGGTGTCTGTAAGCGTGACTCCAAGGTTTCTGGCAGAGGGAGAGAGTGTGATGTCAGAGTTGCCAATAGATATAGAAGAAGGAGCGAATGGAGGGAGAGGTTTGTTTTGAGAGTGGATGAGAAGGATTTCCGTTTTATCATATTGTCTTGTGGGGATGTAAGGAAGCAACAGTTCAGAGAGATAGACAGGAAAGTGAGGGTCAGTGAACGAGTTGAAGCATAGATTGGCAGACTTGTACTTGATGCGAGAGGATATTGGAAGCCAGTGGAGTTGCCGCATGAGTGGTTAAATGTGGTCATGTTTCTTTGATTTAAAAATGAGTCTGCATGCTGAGTTCTGTGCCTTCTGAAGTTTGTCTATGTGGTGTTGAGGAATGCCTGCGAGAAGAGTGTTACAGTAGTCAAATTTTGAAAGAATGAGTGAAAAGACGAGAGTTTTTGTGGCATCAAAGGAGAGGAGGTGTCTAATGGTGCTGATTTTTCTAATTTCGTTATATGCTGATCTGCATATATTCGTGACATGTTTGTCCATGGAGAGGGTGTCTGTAAGCGTGACTCCAAGGTTTCTGGCAGAGGGAGAGAGTGTGATGTCAGAGTTGCCAATAGATATAGAAGAAGGAGCGAATGGAGGGAGAGGTTTGTTTTGAGAGTGGATGAGAAGGATTTCCGTTTTATCATCATTTATCTCTCTTCCTGTCTCTCTCACTTTGTCTCTTTTACTCGCTCTTTCTCTTTCCATACCCCCTATCTCTGCCACTCTCTATCCTAGTCGATTATTTCATTCATTGATACAGACTCTCACGCTGTAGCTCTCCAACTCATTGGAGTGTTTTTTTCTTCTCAACAACAGTTTAGACCTGTCCCGCTTCCGTATCAAAAGGTTTTATGACCACAGTATCTCATTGTAATGGCGGCAAGAGCTCACATCCCATGATGTAAGAGATATTAAAAACAAGCGGAGACAAGCTCCGTACATTCTTGTGTTGCAAGTTTACAACAAACAAACGGATTATTCATGGAGAAGCTGAACAAAGATTTGTGACTTTTTGCGCCATGACAAGGACGTCTTAGTGACTAGTTGCATCAAGACAAGGACGTCTTAGTGACTAGTTGCATCAAGACAAGGACTTCTTAGTGACTAGTTGCACCATGAAAAGGACGTCTTGGTGACTAGTTGCATCAAGACAAGGACGTCTTAGTGACTAGTTGCATCAAGACAAGGACGTCTTAGTGACTAGTTGCATCAAGACAAGGACGTCTTAGTGACTAGTTGCATCAAGACAAGGACGTCTTAGTGACTAGTTGCACCATGACAAAGACGTCTTGGTGACTAGTTGCATCAAGACAAGGACGTCTTAGTGACTAGTTGCACCATGACAAGGACGTCTTAGTGACTAGTTGCACCAAGACAAGGACGTCTTAGTGACTAGTTGCACCATGACAAGGACGTCTTGGTGACAAGTTGCACCAAGACAAGGACGTCTTAGTGACTAGTTGCACCATGACAAGGACGTCTTAGTGACTAGTTGCACCATGACAAGGACGTCTTAGTGACTAGTTGCACCATGACAAGGACGTATTAGCGACTAGTTGCACCATGACAAGGATGTCTTAGTGACTAGTAGCACCATGACAAGGACGTCTTAGTGACTAGTTGCACCATGACAAGAACGTCTTAGTGACTAGTTGCACCATGACAAGGACGTCTTGGTGACTAGTTGCACCATGACAAGGATGTCTTAGTGACTAGTTGCACCATGACAAGGACGTCTTAGTGACTAGTTGCACCATGACAAGGACGTCTTAGTGACTAGTTGCACCATGACAAGGACGTATTATCGACTAGTTGCACCATGACAAGGATGTCTTAGCGACTAGTTGCACCATGACAAGGATGTCTTAGTGACTAGTTGCACCATGACAAGGATGTCTTAGCGACTAGTTGCACCATGACAAGGACGTCTTAGTGACTAGTTGCACCATGACAAGGACGTATTAGCGACTAGTTGCACCATGACAAGGACGTATTATCGACTAGTAGCACCATGACAAGGATGTCTTAGCGACTAGTTGCACCATGACAAGGATGTCTTAGTGACTAGTAGCACCATGACAAGGACGTCTTAGTGACTATTTGCACCATGACAAGGACGTATTAGCGACTAGTTGCACCATGACAAGGACGTATTATCGACTAGTTGCATCATGACAAGGATGTCTTAGCGACTAGTTGCACCATGACAAGGATGTCTTAGCGACTAGTTGCACCATGACAAGGACGTCTTAGTGACTAGTTGCACCATGACAAGAACGTCTTAGTGACTATTTGCACCATGACAAGGACGTATTAGCGACTAGTTGCACCATGACAAGGATGTCTTAGTGACTAGTAGCACCATGACAAGGACGTCTTAGTGACTAGTTGCACCATGACAAGAACGTCTTAGTGACTAGTTGCACCATGACAAGGACGTATTAGCGACTAGTTGCACCATGACAAGGACGTATTAGCGACTAGTTGCACCATGACAAGAACGTCTTAGTGACTATTTGCACCATGACAAGGACGTATTAGCGACTAGTTGCACCATGACAAGGACGTATTATCGACTAGTTGCACCATGACAAGGATGTCTTAGCGACTAGTTGCACCATGACAAGGACGTATCAGCGACTAGTTGCACCATGACAAGGATGTCTTAGCGACTAGTTGCACCATGACAAGGATGTCTTAGCGACTAGTTGCACCATGACAAGGACGTCTTTGTGACTAGTTGCACCATGACAAGGATGTCTTAGTGACACAACTTCTGGAAACCCCCATTCCCCTTACCGCCCCATACCCCCCTTATATCCGTATGTGAACTTAACGACATTTTGTAGTGAGAGATATCATTTTGTTCTAAGACATAACATTTTGTTGTAAGTTATTACATTTAGTTCTAAGAGATGACGTTGTGTTCTAAGAAAGGACATTTGTTCTAGGAGATGACATTTTGTTCTAAGAACGACATTTTGTTCTAAGAGATGACATTTTGTTCTAAGAGACGACATTTTGTTCTAAGAGACGACATTTTGTTCTAAGAGATGACATTTTTTCTAAGAGACGACATTTTGTTCTAAGAGATGACGTTATGTTCTAAGAGATGGCATTTTGTTCTAAGAGATGACATTTTTTTCTAAGAGACGACATTTTGTTCTCAGAGACGACATTTTGTTCTCATAGACGACATTTTGTTCTAAGAACGACATTTTGTTCTAAGAGACGACATTTTGTTCTAAGAGACGACATTTTGTTCTAAGAGATGACATTTTATTCTAAAAGATGACATTTTGTTCTAAGAGATGACATTTTGTTCTAAGAGACGACATTTTGTTCTAAGAGATGACGTTGTCTTCTAAGAAATGAAATTTTGCCCTAAGAGTTGACGTTGTGTTTTAAGAACAACATTTTGCTCTAAGAGATGACATTTTGTTCGAAGAACGACATTTTGTTCTAAGAATTGACGTTGTGTTTTAAGAACAACATTTTGCTCTAAGAGATGACATTTTGTTCGAAGAACGACATTTTGTTCTAAGAGATGACATGTTGTTCTAAGAGACGACATTTTATTCTAAGAGATGAAATTTTGTTCTAAGAGACGACATTTTGTTCTAAGAGTTGACGTTGTGTTTTAAGAACGACATTTTGTTCTAAGAGACGACATTTTGTTCTATGAGATGACGTTATGTTCTAAGAGATGGCATTTTGTTCTAAGAGATGACATTTTGTTCTAAGAACTACATTTTGTTCTAAGAGATGACATTTTGTTCTAAGAGACGACATTTTGTTCTATGATATGACGTTATGTTCTAAGAGACGACATTTTGTTCTAAGACTGACTCCTATCTCTATTCCAAGGCAGTCTCCTATGGTGAGTGGGCGGAGAGCTATTTGCCCTCTCTGCAGCTTCAAGACAACGGCTATGTCGAGACCGATCAACAAACTTCGGTTTTCACATAAAAATAAAGTTAGTTTGTTGTTTGGTTTTTTTTTTCAATTATTTGTACCCGTCTCAGTGCCAACATCAAGCAGTATCGATACGTCATGATTTCCTACAAACCAGTATCGCATGCAACGATTCGCGCATTTCTATAATCTATAGTCAGGGCTGCAGCGATACTCGGATTCCTCTAATCTCGTAGAGTGAAGACATTGACACAACTCACATGTCCCTGTAATCCGATCTCTTAAAACAGATCAGATTCTTATCATAACACGATGATGGAAGGCATTGCCTCAGGAACGATCGTTTCACGTCTCATTACGCGTTGTCCGATGAAATCGTCCGAGTAAAATATGTAGAAAATACTCAGCTCCATCCCCATCTCCTCAGTTATTTTCTTTTTTTCATTTATCGCTATCTACGGCAAAACCAACCTCTGTATGCGGACGAGGTACAGAAAGCGTTCGATCTGCCGATCAATATGAAGTTGGGTCGGCTGCACCGGTCAACTTCCGCACGCTTTCGGCGAGAGATAAATAAATAGGATTGCACTTTTTGCCAGCTGTCAATCCGCGTCTCGGCCGATGTTTTAGCATTCTGAGGAGGCTGCTGCAGCGTCCCCTTGCAGCATGGCGGCCCATGGCTCTTCGCTTTCGCCGTGGAAGCCCCGCTTGTGTAGCCGGCCTAATTCGGCGTAAGGGGACATGACAGGTGGCGTGCCTCTTTCTGATATTACATGTCGCCGCGAACAGAAAGCCGTCGATTCACTTGGGACAAGATAAGACGGTTTCATTTGATTTTTAAATTAGCAAATGTGGTGGAAAGACCGGGGGGAAAAGAAGGGGGTGGGGGTGAGTTTCAAGCGATGCCAAAATTTTGTAATGTTTTATGTTGAACGGTCAATGGTTTAAAAAAAAACAACAATAAATAGAACCAAGCGAGAATGTTTGTTAACGAGGTATCATTTGTTGAATACTGTCATGGCTGACACGTTGGACAAGCCGGTTGACAGCGCTGCAGTCGAACCAATGGAAATACAATAACGAAATGGATGCTGGGTATGTAGTTCAGGAATTTGGGTGCGAATCAATGTGTAGGGTTGATGTGGTTGCGTGGGAGTAATGAGATTGTAGCCGTTGATACGGGCTGGGGGCTTTCTGGAGAGGAGAGGGTGAGGTCTGTGAGTGCCGATCACGACTTCGTTGTTTTCGAAACAGGGAAAGTCGGGAGAATGGTAAACGGAAGTGATGTCACTGGTTGGCCTTCAGTACAGAAAATGCCGAGTTTTAAAAAAATCTAATTCACCAAACTGACCTATTCGTGTCATTAAAATCTGTAGCACAGATCTGTAGCACGGTCAGAGCCAACAATCGTGGGCGTTGTGAGGTGCAGCCCATCACTTTAAGGTGGGCGTTGTGAGGTTCAGCCCATCACTTTAAGGTGGGCGTTGTGAGGTGCAGCCCATCACATGAACGTGGGCGTTGTGAGGTGCAGCCCATCACATGAACGTGGGCGTTGTGAGGTGCAGCCCATCACATGAACGTGGGCGTTGCGAGGTTCAGCCCATCACATCAACGTCGGCGTTGTGAGGTGCAGCCCATCACATGAACGTGGGCGTTGTGACGTGCAGCCCATCACATGAACGTGGGCTTTGTGAGGTGCAGGCCCATCACACTGCCCATCACATGAACGTGGGCGTTGTGAGGTGCAGCCCCACCACTGGACGTGGGCTTTGTGAGGTGCAGCCCATCACATGAACGTGGGCGTTGTGAGGTGCAGCCCATCACATGAACGTGGGCGTTGTGAGGTGCAGCCCATCACATGAACGTGGGCTTTGTCAGGTGCAGGCCCATCACATGAACGTGGGCTTTGTGAGGTGCAGCCCATCACATGAACGTGGGCGTTGTGACTTGCAGCCCGTCACATGAACGTGGGCTTTGTGAGGTGCAGCCCATCACATGAACGTGGGCGTTGTGAGGTGCAGCCCATCACTTTAAGGTGGGCGTTGTGTGGTGCAGCACATTACTTTAAAGTGGGCGTTGTGAGGTGCAGCCCATCACTTTAAGGTGGGCGTTGTGAGGTTCAGCCTATCACTTTAAGGTGGGCGTTGTGAGGTTCAGCCCATCACTTTAAGGTGGACGTTGCGAGGTTCAGCCCATCACATGAACGTGGGCTTTGTGATGTTCAGCCCATCACTTTAAGGTGGGCGTGTGAGGTGCAGCCCATCAATTTAAGGCGGGTTTAATGAGGTTCAGCCCATCGACCCAAAGGGGTTAGTAAGTAATATCGTGTTTTTTTTTGGTTGATTTTTTTAAATAATAAAATGTATAACATAGTTTTCTTTTCAAACATTTCGAAATTCTCGAAAGTCTGATGCCTTCGCATGTCTGCAACATAGTGCTTGAATTATTTAAAGCGTCGATATGGCTTTCTAGTTGCCTGCAAGTCAGCCATGTGACTGTTGGGACTTGGTAGAGGGACCTCTTTTAGTTATATCCAGATTTATGGTGTTAGTTCTGTGCTTAATTTATGTACATTTAATGACTCGTTTGTATTATTCCCTAAGACCATTTCTTCTCGTGTTTTTTTTTTTTAAAATCTTTTATATTAACTACACATTTGTTCGTGGCTGGCTGGCTGGCAAAAACTTCGGACGGCTAATTGACCCACTTCCCGCCTACCTATCGAGCTGAAACTTGGCACACATTTTCAGCCCCAACCTCCAAAATATCTGTGTTTTTTTTTCAAGGGGAACGTGAAGGATTATTCCCGATAACTGATCTAAGTGAGATTCTTTTTTTTTGTTTTTTTAAATAAATAAATAAGGCGAGTGCGTTTGGTGCGTACTATTTTCTTTAGCTGTTCTGAAATACTTTGTGAAATAATGAGACCTATGCTGTGTAACAGCGGGTGGGTCAATAGAATCTTAACATACTTCATTGGCGTGGGGGGGATGTGTGGGTGCGAGCCTTGGGGACTAATTGAGATTCTTAGAAAGCGTGTTACTTTTATCCATGATGTCATCGAAATGTTCAGCGCCGCCCCATTGCTCTTGATAACATTTTATAACGGGTGCATACGAAACACTTTGTTTTTAGTAGTTGTTTAATTAAGCTTAAAAAATGCCTATGCCTGTCTATAAATGCCTATGCATGTCTATAAAGGCCTATGCATGTCTATAAATGCCTATGCGTGTCTATAAATGCCTATGCGTGTCTATAAATGAATATGCGTGTCTATAAATGCCTATGCGTGTCTATAAATGCCTATGCATGTCTATAAATGAATATGCGTGTCTATAAATGCCTATGCATGTCTATAAATGAATATGCGTGTCTATAAATGCCTGTGCGTGTCTATAAATGCCTATGCATGTCTATAAATGTCTATGCGTGTCTATAAATGCCTGTGCGTGTCAATAAATGCCTATGCATGTCTATAAATGCCTATGCATGTCTATAAAGGCCTATGCATGTCTATAAATGAATATGCGTGTCTATAAATGCCTATGCGTGTCTATAAATGCATATGCGTGTCTATTAATGCCTATGCTTGTCTATAAATGCCTATGCGTGTCTATAAATGCCTGTACGTGTCTATAAATGCCTATGCATGTCTATAAATGCCTATGCATGTCTATAAATGCCTATGCGTGTCTATAAATGTCTATGCGTGTCTATAAATGCCTATGCATGTCTATAAATGCCTATGCATGTCTATAAAGGCCTATGCATGTCTATAAATGAATATGCGTGTCTATAAATGCCTATGCTTGTCTATAAATGCATATGCGTGTCTATTAATGCCTATGCTTGTCTATAAATGCCTATGCGTGTCTATAAATGCCTATGCGTGTCTATAAATGCCTATGCGTGTCTATAAATGCCTATGCGTGTCTATAAATGCCTATGCGTGTCTATAAATGCCTGTGCGTGTCTATAAATGTCTATGCGTGTCTATAAATGTCTATGCGTGTCTATAAATGCCTATGCATGTCTATAAATGCCAATGCGTGTCTATAAATGCCTATGCGTGTCTATAAATGCCTATGCGCGTCTATCAATGCCTATGCGCGTCTATAAATGCCTATGCGCGTCTATCAATGCCTATGCGCGTCTATCAATGCCTATGCGCGTCTATGAATGCCTATGCGCGTCTATGAATGCCTATGCGTGTCTATCAATGCCTATGCGCGTCTATAAATGCCTATACAAATATATGTGTACACTGTGTACGCAAAAAAAAGCCTTTTTATAATTAGGAAAACTAATGGTAAATAAATATCTATGATTTTATTTTTATTTTATTTTTCAAAACTCATTTTAAATCTTACGTGTTTTATTGTATCGGGGGGGGGGGTGGGTGGTGGGGGGGTGGGGGGCGCGCCGTTCATTGTTTTTGTAAGCAGGTCTGGACTAAAAATAAGTTGCGTGTTTTAAAGGGATGAAGGTTTACCAGTGTTTGTCACAACGCTGTTTACACAAAAACATCTCTCGTTTGCTTTCTATCTCATAGTTAACTATCGTAATTCCGTTACCGACAGTATCAAGGTGACACCACATGTGAGGACGCCACTGCCCACAGTATCATCGACAACAGTGTTAAATCATGTTTATAACTTCACGTTTGCGTGTTTAGGGGAAAATCTTCGGAAGGCTAATTGACCCATTTTACCTGTATTTCACGGGGAGATGATGGAAATAGGATGCCTTCAATTTCATGAAATAAAATTCCCCAAAACTGCGCTAAATGAGATTCTTTTAAAAAATAATAATCGCAATTGAGTTTGGTGCTTAATTTATTTCTTTTTCTGAAATAGTCGGTGTAATAAATCTAAGGTGTAAAAGCAGGTGTAACATAAATCAAATATAATGTTTAAAAAAATGCATATAAAGGAATCATACGAAAAACTCTTTTTTTTTTTTTAGGAGTAATTTATTCGTCACCTAAAAACGACCTGTCTGCTAGAGACAGAGACTTGTAGTTAAGTCCGTAAAAATTAGAAATGAATCTCAAAGCTTTTTAAGCGGAACAACTGGTCAAACTGGACTACGTTAGTGGGCGTACTATGATAGTGGGCGTACTATGATAGTGGGCGTACTATGATAGTGGGCGTACTATGTTAGTGGGCGTACTATGTTAGTGGGCGTACTATGTTAGTGGGCGTACTATGTTAGTGGGCGTACTATGTTAGTGGGCGTACTATGTTAGTGGGCGTACTATGTTAGTGGGCGTACTACGTTAGTGGGCGTACTACGTTACTGGGTGTACTATGTTAGTGGGGGTACTATGTTAGTGGACGTACTATGTTAGTGGGCGTACTATGTTAGTGGGCGTACTATTTCAGCTCTGAACAGCCGGAAGAGGGTGAGGCTAAATTCTTGATTATACGGTCATAAAAACATTTAAAGGTTTTGTTTCGTGTAAAATTGAGACAATTTTCAAATAGTTCGTGAATGTTTCTTAAAGATGGCAACCAAGACTCGAGCTGGATTCGGACTACATCTAGTGAGGATGGGACTGTAACCTCTAGTATTGACGGGACTACATCTAGTGAGGATGGGACTGTAACCTCTAGTATTGACGGGACTACATCTAGTGAGGATGGGACTGTAACCTCTAGTATTGACGGGACTACCTTTAGTAGGGATGGGATTGTAACCTCTAGTATTGACGGGACTACATCTAGTGAGGATGGGACTGTAACCTCTAGTATTGACGGGACTACATCTAGTGAGGATGGGACTGTAACCTCTAGTATTGACGGGACTACATCTCGTGAGGATGGGACTGTAACCTCTAGCATTGACGGGACTACCTTTAGTAGGGATGGGACTACCTCCAGCAGGGATGGGATTACCTTGAGCTGGAATGGGACTATATCATGCGAGGGTGGGACTACTTCCAGCTGAGATGGGACTGTATCTAGCGGGAATGGGACCACCTCCACTGATTCCCACGGGGTGTAGATAATTGCCCAAGCAAGATGTTAGGTCGGTTCGGTTCCATGGTTTAAAAAAAAAAGGGGGGGGGGGGGGGGGGCGAAGGGG
>CAXITT010000972.1:189752-211206 GCA_964033795.1 Lymnaea stagnalis
ATGTTTGACATTCTCATGTTTGACATTCTTATGTTTGACTTTTCTCATGTTTGACATTCTTATGTTTGACTTTTCTCATGTTTGACATTCTCATGTTTGACATTCTCATGTTTGACATTCTTATGTTTGACTTTTCTCATGTTTGACATTCTTATGTTTGACATTCTCATGTTTGACATTCTTATGTTTGACTTTTCTCATGTTTGACATTCTTATGTTTGACTTTTCTCATGTTTGACATTCTTATGTTTGACATTCTCATGTTTGACTTTCTCATTCTCTTCATTTCTTTGTACATTAAATAAACAACAAAAATGTCTTGACGAAATAAATAATCTTTTATTTACAGATAATTCAGACCTCATTAATCATTTTCACCCTAATGATTCTCATACATCATGCTGAAACTACAGTAACGGCATCCATTAAAAGTATCTCACACAAGTACAATGTCATGATGCACGATTGACTGTTTAAGTTAAATCTCTTTCAAAAACAAATAAAAGCAAGTACGTGTTTTTGATGCCGAAGAATGCTGGATTACAAAAACACATAGAAATGCCACCCTCAAAGATTTAAACATGGAACATTTAGACAACCCACTACTTCCCTCAATCTTACAACAATGTAAGGATGTAGTACAGGGCTGAGTCCAATAGTAGGGATGTAATGTAGTATAGGGCTGAGTCCAATAGTAGGGATGTAATGTAGTATAGGGTTGAGTCCAATAGAAGGGATGTAATGTAGTATAGGGCTGAGTCCAATGGTAGGGATGTAATGTAGTACAGGGTTGAGTCCAATAGTAGGGATGTAATGTAGTACAGGGCTGAGTCCAATAGAAGGGATGTAATGTAGTACAGGGCTGACTGAGTCAAATAGTAGGGATGTAATGTAGTACAGGACTGAGTCAAATAGTAGGGATGTAATGTAGTACAGGGCTGAGTCCAATAGTAGGGATGTAATGTAGTACAGGGCTGAGTCCAATAGAAGGGATGTAATGTAGTACAGGCTGAGTCAAATAGTAGGGATGTAATGTAGTACAGGGCTGAGTCCAATAGTAGGAATGTAATGTAGTATAGGGCTGAGTCCAATAGTAGGGATGTAATGTAGTACAGGGCTGAGTCCAATAGTACGGATGTAATGTAGTACAGGGCTGAGTCAAATAGAAGATTTTTTTTTAATTTCAATTATTCATCAACTTTGCTCCCATATGTAAGAAAAAAAACATTCGTCCAGACACATAAAATCTATGATTATGAGATGACATGTAAAAGATATTTTTAAGACAAATAAACATAACATTATATAAAAGTTTTAATATTGAATGGACGGAATAAAAAAACAACAATATTATGACATAATTGAATATGAAATTATTGATGTGACTTATGGCTATTTGTCTAGTCTTAATTAATGTCTAGCAACTATATTCTTAACAAAACATATGTATGTCGTTTATTACAAACACAACAATCCAACTCTACAGTAAATTTTCAACATGATTTTTAAAGTCACTGATGAACATAAAAACCTTTCAAATGTATCAATACACTGAAGTAGTTCTCTTTAAATATTAACCTGTTATCTCTGGCAGTCTTACAGCAAAATATCTTACGCATGCCACTTTGCAGAGACATTGGTCGATATGGAGTTTGGTAAAGATGAAATTTACACGGATAAACCTTTGCGTTCGGGAATGTTAACTTGCTGCCACGGTTGTGTTGACGTTGTCAGGGATGGTTGGGTTTTGAACATCTGAGGGCTGGACGTCGTAGCCCAACTTTTTCATATCCTTCATGATCACGTTAAATGAGACTGTGACGAAACCTTGGCTGCGAACTCTCGTCACTGAAATGTTTGAAAGCTGGCTTAGAGTTGTCGACCAAAAACAACAACAACAAACGCCCCAGCAAACCATGGCGATTGAAAGTACATGTAAATGGTAGATACACTGAAGTTGTGTACTTCCCATGGAACCATAAAATTACAATGTAAAGGTTTATTAATGTAAATATTAATTTACAAGTTGCTAGTCCATTTTAATGGAGCCATTCACTTACAAAAATTAAACATTGAATGGACAGGAATTTCTTATGACAGAAATGACTGATGAATGAAAATTTTCAATATGGATTATCTCACCCTCTCTTCCCTCCCCTTGGGCCACAACTCTGGGATTGACGTACTCTGGCCGCCTGCCCAAAAACCAGGCCGTCATTTTCTGGAACAAGGAAGACGATTCCGGCACAAACATGGGGATTTTTAGTCGGTGCCTGAATGGGAAGAAAAATAACAAGGAGAGCATATCATAATGAATTCATTTTAACTGTAAGGTTCACGGGGCACTTGAGTTTTATATCTCACCCAGGCATTTAAAAAATGGCCTCTTAACTCAAAAGATCAAAGTACTATATAAGTATTGACGGTATCTGACAGTCGAATGATGATACTCTCAATATATCCACACAGTCTCAAAATAGCAACTATTAACTATCTGTCATTATAAGTTTGGGTTGAGCTGATTTGTTGATTAAGTGATGCTGAACGTTGGAAGATGTGAAAACAAAAAAGTAACAATTCAGATCATTCTGAAATATGGGGATGAAAAGTTTGAGCATGAAATTATTCAACCACCTTGTTACCATGCTAAGGGATTTCTATAAGGCAATGAAATGCATTGTTGCAGCCACTTAAAGTTTATGGAATCACAAACCTTCCTGGTGTGATTGGAACATGGCAGACACCATAACCGCGCACAACATCCGTGCCAAAGACATCAAGACCGTATGCATAGACTACAAGCTGGGGCCCTAAGGATGAGAAATGTAGTTTATTAAAGAATTGAAGAATCAGAGACCTATGGATAAAAAAACACTCTAAATTTAAGATTTGAGATTTCGGCCCTGTCCAGAAACAGCTGTTCTAATTTTATATCATTCACAAAAAATTTATAAATAGTCATCAACTTCTCATTACTTCATGAATTTTTAAATGAATGAATGATATTTGCAAAAAGTCATAGGAACACAAGAAACAAAATTAACAAAATAAAAATTGAGCTAATAATATGAAAAGTTGATAACTAAAAAAAAAAAGTTAATAAAATTTCTTTCTTTTTTTTTTTCTTCTTGCATTATTGGTCACTAAAATGCGATTCAGCTTTTCCTCACACAAAAGATAAAAAGAGCAGGGAGACTGAGACAAATTTCACAACTATGACAACAGGTATAGGATGAATAGCTGATATAATAGGAAAGATTACATGAATTTTTTTTACATTTTGGTGGGTTTTTTTGTGTATGTTTTTTGAAGATCAATTTCTGGATATTTTTTTCTATTGCTCATTTCCAGTGGAATTTGATGGTTCCATTTTAAGTCAGCAATTCTGTGTGCTGAGATAATGATGCTGACCCACATGTAGATATATATCATCATCAATATTATCATAACAGCATTCAGTTTAGTCAGGAAGGAAAATTAGAACGAAAAAAAATGATAGGGGCCATCCATAAATTTATGATCATGTTTTATGAAGTAGTCTTAAGTTGGTGACAATTGGGGAAAAGAAAGAAGAAAACAAAAAAAACAAAAAAAAGGGGGGGGGGGGGCACACGAATAAAAACTAAAATAGTTTGATGTCATTTATGGATGACCCCATAGCCAACCCACATCCAGCAGGACAAGAACTCTTAAATGTAGCATAAATGGGAAAATTAGACAATTGGGGAAAAGAAAGAAGAAAACAAAAAAAACAAAAAAAAGGGGGGGGGGGGGCACACGAATATAGACTAAAATAGTGTGATGTCATTTATGGATGACCCCATAGCCAACTCACATCCAGCAGGACTAGTACTCTTAAATGTAGCATCAATGGGAAAATTCCAGACAAATCTTTGATATTGGTCTCGACTCTTCTTTGTTATCTGTGTGATACTCTCTTCTAGGCCCTGGTAAAACAAGAAGAATGATTAATAATTGGATTTAAACTTTTGGACAGGAAAAGACAGACAAGCTAAAAATCCACTAATTATCCGACCCCATAATATGCCAGGGTGAGCGAAATGTTACAAAAGAATAACTAGACTTAAGAATTAGATTTTCCTTGTGCTAAAAATGACACAATAGTAGTTCCATCAAAGTCTGATATCTTTATTTTATTAATATTTAAATCTTCTAGTCATGTAATTGAATGCCTATGACCTCAATTATCTAGAAACACAATTTTATTATCTAATTTAGCTTGAGGGAAAGAAATATTTAGAAACTCTTATGACCGGCTCATAAGCAGACCATCCCACTTATGCCCTCTGGAACATTTTCCAAAACAGTCAGCTTTAAGGTATGTTCACTCTTGAGATTTGTTACTGGGGTTCTCAGCTTTCCATTGGCTGGCAATGCACAGACACAATACTGTCATTTTTATCATTTTTTATCATTATAAATTTTAATTCTTAGTTCCAATGGTGGGCATATTTATCAGCTAGAAGATTAAAATTTGTGGGGGGAAAAAAAATCAGGTTTGATTTTAATGAAGTGGGCAAGAAAAGATTAGAGAAACAATTTCTTGTTTTAATATATGGAATTAATTAAAGATTTATTTAAATTTTACATTTTAATTTCCCCTGCATGAGGGGTGCTTGAAAATCATATTTAAAAGAAAAATATTCTTTTAAAGAGCTATATGCAGTTGCAGGTTTCTGCATCTTGGGCGAGCATATAAATGTAAAATTGATAAATATAAACAAAAGTTCTGCATCAGAAGCCATAGCATGCCTGCTCAGCGTGAACACCTACATAGGATATTAGTGAATTTTCAACATGGATTCACCACTGAGACCATTAGACTGGGTATATATTACGTTTTAACTTCTTATGAATTACTTACTGATGTGATAGCCCAATCTAATCCATATGAAAAGCAGTATTTACAGTAAATATCATCAAATTCTGGGAACTGAAAAGAAAAATTATTTTTTTAGCAAGAATAAGGAATGCTCCATTTAAGTATAAGGAACATCAATTATCATACAGTAGCCATGAGTCATACAGTCTATACTTATCCTGTAAAATCGTATTTTATATTATATTTATTTTCATGTACACTCAGAGACAGTATCCCTATTCTTAATCTTATTTTAATCATTTTAACTGATAGAAACTAAGGGACCAGTGTTAAACTTAATTGTCTTAATTAACAAATTAGTTGGCTGGTATATGGTGTTCAGTATGCCCAATGGTATGGCCTCCACAGTATGAGTATGATGATTTATATGTTCACTTGTCAGTATTCAGTATGGGCGGTAGACATAGCCTTCAGTAGTAATACTAATAATAGTGTGACAATATAGTAATTCATAAAATAATAAAATACAAATCAGATCATGGACGACATGTTTACACTTGACGACGGTTATTTTACACGCTTTTATGAGTTATTTAAAGCAACTTATAATAATTTTATATGAAAATAATAATGAGTGATAGTTGATGTTACATTATTTGTTTAGAAATAATTATATACATAGGCACACATACCTCTGCCGATTCAATTTGACCGCTCACCATTACTAAAAACACTGAAGGTGCCGCCATTTTAAATGCCAATCTAGGCTATTTGGATGAGATACTATTTATACAATTTGTGTGCAAATCTGAATGAATTAATTTAATTTAATCATTCATTTGAAACCATTAAAATGTTTGTTGATGATGTTAGAAATAAACATATGGTAATACCAAACATATTCTAAATTAAATTTATTTTAATAGATTTTTTTGTTTTTGTAAATTCATTATATTGTTTAAATAGCATATTTCCGCTTTCGTTCATTCATAATTCATGTTATTTTTAAAGGCTAGACTAGTATATAAAATGTAAACATCTGACACTGATGTAAACATGTGCTTTCTTACTTTCTTGGTGTCTTTGATTGATACGATAAATCTTTTTCGGGAGTCACTGATTTGATAGGAATGAATTTTTAGGATTTACACTGATTCGTCTTCCCTATTTCAAGTTACTTTTTTTGTTTTAGCTTGCTTTTTCAAACTTTTTGGTCTACACGAAAAGGTTGGTGCGGGGCTGTGGACGAAAATAAATTAATTAAAATTAATTATAGTTATAGTGTGGTCAGTGTCGAAAACGATCTCTGACTGCTCCGATCGCTCTGTGAAGTGTTCTACTTGTAAGATATATTTTAAGTTATCATTCCCTAGTCTATAATTGTCCTCAAAATTAGATGAGTCCAAATTGGGATCTGCATGTAGTCTGTTCAGACCCAATCGATTACTAATATATTAATATTATTATAAATTTAATTAATTAATTTTATGTTAGTGTAGAGTGTAGTAATTCATTAAAATTAATAAGTAATTGAATTCTTTCTTTGAACTGTTTGATTTAAGATTAGACTTAAGTGACATAGTCATAGTGAGATATTGAATTATCATTATTATAGTATAGACATAAAAACATTAACAATGCATGTGCATGCCAATAATGATTGAATCATGCCAGACACTTTCAAGTCCAGTGAAAGTGAATGAGTATATTTGACAAACAATTCTTAATTATATTTTATAATTTAAATGTCTACTCACTACTCATTTCATCTAATATACATTTGCTTACAAGTTACTTAAGACTTAAGAGTATTATTAATTATTATATAAATTTAACGTGACATACATAATACTTATATTACATTGTTATAGTTGCCCCAACTTATTAAATAATCTAAACATAAAATTTGTATTAAATTATTTTTTTTAATTCATCTTTTCTTTGTTTCTTTCTTTAAGGTGTCTTCATCTATTGTTTATCAAGTAGGCCTATTCAAGCATTAAATTTTAAAAGTAGTTGGTAACTGACATTGAATTCAGTCAAAATGTCAAAGCCAAAGATGTCGGACGAGGAGAGGAAGCAACTTATAGAAAGATTGGCTGCTGACCTTGAAGATTTTGTTGCTGAAAGGTCAATTGCTGCCAGGAATAAAAAGGCTACAGAGCCAGAGGATAATCGAACAATAGATGAAATCGTAGAGGTGATTATGTTTCATTGATATGATATCATATTTTTTTTTACATCTTTTATTCAATTAACAATTTGATATATATTTAACTGCAACCAGATTTGTAAAATATTTATTTTAAAAGTAAAACTTTTAATTATGATTATGGTAGAGAAATTGATGCATTTAAATTTGAGAGAAATCTAACAAAAAAACAATTTTTACAAATTCAATCTATGTATTAATTAAGCACACTATATATTTTTTTGTAAAAAATTTATATATAGACAAGTGTGATTGCACATAATGTATAAATTAAAAGAAACTTCTGTTTATTTGGATCAAGAAAAGAATCTCCTCTTATTACATCATATAATAAAATAATGACAATAACAAAAATATTTGAAAGATGAATTACAATGGAAACTCTTTATGGCTAATATCCCTTGAATTACAAGGCCTGTCTGTTAACCTAGAATTGCTTTTAGGAAAGGAGTATTGTAATAATTAATGTTGATGTTGAGAAAATTATATTTTCTACCTAAAGGAACTTAAAAGCCACCCAGCTTTTATGACAGATATTGACTGGAGTAAACCTTTGCCTCCCGAGATAGAAGGTTTGATGCAACTGAAATATGAATGTGAAAACCCAACAGGTAATAAATTTAATTCATTTTCAGAAAATAAGGGAAACAAAGATCATTACGACCATTCGCAGTGGAATTACTTGCCTCTCTTCCGTCCCCTTTCACCTGTATTACTTACTTATCTACTTCTGTTCCATCACATTCCTCTTGTTGTTCTGTCAAATACTACATTGCACCTAACTGTTTTTTTAAATTATATTATTTTTACTGTTTGTTAGTTGAAGAAGGCTTCTTGTCGACACGTTCATTGTTTTTTTGTTGTTGTTGTTTTTTTTGCATCCATTTTACTGGTTTGCCCATACATTTTCCATCTACCTAACCTGGTTGCGGTCTTTCCCCCTTATTACCATATTTTTTATCCACAAATTTCAGTCACTGAGATTTTGTATAGAATATCACTTTGATTCCACTACATGCTTGGTTTAAATTTGTCTTCAATCACATTATACTTATCTATTTCAATAGGCGAGAATACACATTTTTCTTGAAAAGATCACACTCGGTCCATCCATCCATCCCTGTGCCCTACAGCCCATGTAGGGCTTTGGCCTGCCTCACCACTTCCATCCACTCAGACCTAACTAATGCCTTTCTTTTCCATGATTGGACTTTCAGCTGCTGTAGATCTTTTTCTACATCATCTATCCACCTAAGCCTAGGTCTGCCTTTGAGCCTTTTTCCTCTGGGGCATTGGTGATGCACCCTCTTTGTTCCTCTGACATTTGGCATTCTCTCTAGGTGTCCTGCCCAGGGTAGCCTGCCTCTTTTTATTTCTGCTATCATCATGGGATCCTGATATAGACTGTATAATTCATGGTTGATTCACATTCTCCATCCATATTCATTCTTTGTTGACATATAAATTTTCCTGAGAACTTTCCTCTCCAATGTGTTTAATAGGTTTTCTGCCGTTTTGGTAAGGGTCCACGTTTCACTTGCGTATGTTACAACTGGTCTGATTACAGTTTTATAAATAGTTTTCTTTGATTCTCTTGTAATGTTTTTACTTTTGGGTATTTTCTGACTACTAAAGTATGCCCTGTTTTTTGGTTGTTAACTTCCAGCCCTGCTTGTAGAGATGCGTCTTCTAATTCAATAAGAGATCACTCTCAGTAATTTTTAATATATAAACATTTATAAGACTTTCTTGTATGAATTGCAGCTCGAGCTGGCAGTTACAGGGAAGATGGCAATGAGCAGTTCAAACTGAAGAAATACAAAATTGCCATTGACAACTACACAGAGGGCATAAAAAGTCGATGTCCTGATGCTGAACTGAATGCAGTGTTGTATGCCAACAGAGCAGCTGCACAGTTTCATCTAGGTAAATATGCTGTTAGAATAAATTAAGGATGCCTCAGACAACCTGTGTTATTTCATTGTTAGTTTGAAAACTTTACATACAACCTTGAGGTACATGTAAGGTCTTAATTGAATTGCTAATGGTTTGGCTACCTCTTTGGTGAACCTAAATGTGTACTTTCTTCTATGCGCAGGCAATTATAGATCTTCCTTCAATGACTGCATATTTGCCCGTAAATTTCAACCTGATCATTTTAAGGCAATTGTTAGAGGTAAGCTGCTTAATTTATGAAACCAGCCGTTTTATTCTATGATTAAACCTTGCTTCTTTAACTAATGACTTTCAATAAAGATTTTTATGAAATTCACTTGAGCAAATTTTGTGAAACTATGTGCCAGCATTAAAGGTCCCAGTGTCTCCATGCGGAGAGATTGCTCTCATCTATTCACATTGATTTGACTTTTACAATACGCAAAGCTACCCCAGTAAATGAATGACAGAACAATTGACACATCCCGAAGTCTTATTATGACTAGAGCAATTAATCACACTTTTCCTGTCTATTTTAATAGTGTTACTAAATCTGTAACATCAAAATAGTAAAGCTGTGCATTTCTGAATGAAGCTGTGACGTACGCCAGGTCCTTGTGCCAAATTTAAACTTAAAAGGGCATTTCTTGCCATCAACATTTTTTTGTTGCTTCTTCTTCACAATGCAAGTGGCTGTATGATGTTTCTAAATGATAAATTCTCAATTGCTTTTATTTGTATTAGGAGCTCACTGTTGTTTCAAAATGGGGAAATTCGCTGACGCCATCCGGTGGTGTGATGCTGCTCTCATGGCAAGTTTCTCTAACAATTTTATTTTTCACATCAGAATTTAAAAAATCTGAGTTACCATACCACCTTGATATATTCAACAGAATTGATTTTTATTTGAACCATCAGATTTTAATGTTTTTTCTTCTACAAAACATGTAGTAAATATTAAATAATTTTTTTTTTAATTTGTTTAAAACAAAATAAGTATGAGTTACATTACCATTGCTCATCTACTTGGTGCAATGATTTTTGTATCCATGCGCCAATTAAGTTGGCAAACAAGCTATTTATATCGTATTTATTTCTCTCACTTTATTGTGGTGATTCTATTTTTCTCTTTTCACAACAGGTTGATCCAGAGCATTCTGAAATCTTAGAACTGAGAGTTAAAGCAGACAAGGGCCAGGTTAGTGGTGCCATTCCACTTTGTTCTAGTCAGTCATATTAGTTGATTGTAATTGTCTAGCTTTTGTTTGTGTGTTTCTATCTGTCTGGGTTTGTGGCAAAATCTTCAGATGGCTAATAGTCCCACTTCCCTTCAACCTATTGGACTGAAACTTGGCACTTAGACTCATTGCCGGTGACAACACATTCTATCAAATTTTCAACCCCCCACGCACCAACCCCCAAAAATCAATTTTCAATTTGAAGGAAATACGATACCACTGATTTCACAAAATAAAATTCCTTGCGCAAAATGATATACTTATTTTTTTTAAATATTGCAACTGCCTTTGGTGCGTAATATTTTCATTTTTTTTTCTGAAATAGTTGGTGAAATAAATCTGCAGTGTAAAAGCGGGTGGGAGATGATAAAATATTAATATCAAGGATTTTTACAAAAAATTTGTTTTTTAGGGTTTGAGAAATTCTCTTTTTATAAGAAAAAAATTGTTTGATATTTCTGCTCTCTTATGATTGGTCTGGTCAAGTTTTATTTTCTCAACTAGTGTATGATGTTTATAAGTGTAAAAGATTACACCTTTGGGACTAAATACTAAAAAAAGGGAATACATCCAACTAACAAGATGAGTTGTAGAAAATTCTAAGTCAAAATATATTTATTATAAAGCAAATTGAATGTTGACTTTTATGACATGTACCATCTATAGCAGCGGTTCTCAACCTGTGGGTCGCGGCCCCTTTGGGGGTCGCACAACCCTTTCCCAGGGTCGCCTAAGACCATCTGAAAATATATATACTCTACAGTTATAAAGTATCAACTGAAAAAAAGTTGTGCGGTTGGGGGTCGCCACAACATGAGGAACTGTATTAAAGGGTTGCGGCATTAGAAAGGTTGAGAACCACTGATCTATAGTTTCATTTGTGAAAATTGCTAGAATTCATAAACAATGTTTGGAAGCACTACCAGTACAATGAAATGTCGTGTGAGATAAGGTATAGTATAGGCTGGAAATATGACGTACCAGAATGAAGTTGTTTTGTTGCAACCCTTGTTTAGGTTTTTCCATTCTTTGTTTCACACACTTCCTCCTACCTAAACCTGATTGCAGTCCCCCCCCCCTCCCCCTTTTTTTTTTCTACCATCGTTTGTTTACATTTCAAATATAACAACAGAGAGCCAAGGAACGTGACGAGAGAAAACAAGCAGCCTTGGAACGTAAGGAGCAAGAGGAAGACAAGAAACTGCTAGATACAATTATAGTAAGTACTTGTGCTGCAAAACATTACTCAGTAATCATTGCTGCGCTTACCATTCATTTTATGTTAAGAATTAAGTCAAAAACGTAGAGACGTAAATAGTTTAGCTTAAAGTTATAAACTTCATCAATCTACTAATGTTTGATTTACATTGGCTTATGAAGTTTTGAACTATTCCTGCAAGGAAGTCCATTGGGAATTGATTGTTATTGGCCATGATTGTATGGTCATAATTTGCCATGATTGTATGGGTTTATTTGCCATGATTTTTGTGACATTACATGCCATGATTGTATTGACAGGGTAGGGGCATCAAAGTGGCAAGTATGAAGGTCCCCAAGCAGGCCAAGTTCGATCCCTTGTTGTTGACTGCGCTCGAGTCACACAACCCAACAGGCGCCAAAGTTCATTTAGACCAGCAGGGGACACTCCATTGGCCTGTTATCTTTTTCTATCCTGAATACACAGAGACGGATTTCATCAACGATTTTAATGAACAGCATTGGTGAGATACTGCAGCGTTTTGATTGGCTAGTTAAGGCATTATTTGGTTGGTTGGATACGGCATTTTGGTTTGATTGGTAGGAGAAGGCAATCGTTTGGTTGGTTGGACAAGATATCAATTTAATGGGTACAATTAGCCATATATTTTATTGTCAAGATAAGACATTGGATAAACTGTATTGACATTGAATTGAGCGTTAAGAGGAAACATATCGGCAACTCAAAATAATTTTTTTTATTTTAGGGTTGTCGGACATAAAATTAGGGATTTTTTTAAGTACCGGTAATGAATTATTTGAGAGAAAAACCTTTGAGTTGCTTTGAATAGCTGGCAAATATTTTATTGAAATAAAGGGGAGGACACATAATTTTATCAGAGAATCTGCATTGTAAGCAGCAGCTTTCATTATTTTGATCTTTCTTTGCCTGGTTACTAATGTTGTTTCTGTAAATGTGTATACATTTATCTTAATTATTGTTATTTACATCACTTTTGTCAGTTCAGAAGATTTTATTGTCTTTCCAGTTTTTATGACCACCTTGTCCATATGTTTAGTCAAGAACCACCAGCGTGGGATGTGGACCACAAGTACAAAGCTGATGACCTTGAGGTTAGAAATATTTCTTTTAGGTTGATTCAATATTTAAACCCTTTAACTGTCATAACGACGATGATCAGCTGTCGGCACCCTTTCTGTGGTGTCAAGACCGATATAACCTTCCGCTAGCAAAATCGTCATTAAGAATGTGAATGATGAAATGTATTTTGGTTAAAGGGAAATCACTCTATAAAAATAAGTTTACTTCCTATTTACATTTCTGTCTGTGTATTAACAGGATTTTTTTGGTGATTAATTGAGTGTGAAATTTACCGTCATAATGTCTGATGCAGGAGAGGGTCCCCCTCTAGATTGCAAAATCAACTCTATAAAGTTTCTTTCTTGGAATTATTTAAAATGGATTAAAATGAAAGCAAAAGAGATATTCCATGTGATGGTAATTACAGTATCAGCTCTAGCTGCGATTGCAACATAGAAGTCAGATATTGACAATTTTAGACCTAAGCTTTCTTATACTGTTACTGATACAGACAGTCAAATGGAATTTTTGAACTAATTTCGTGCGGCGCCCCCCCCCCCTCCGCCCCCTCTCTTCTTTTCCCTTTGTATTTTGTATGACAGAAATCAGAAATTGAGTGAATAAAACAAATTCACCAGTATCACAATGTTTGTCAAGTTAAGTGACTATAACTTGTCATTTTCTGAAAGAATCTTGCTTTGAGTGTCTCAACAACTTGACTTCTTCAGTTTTTTGTTGGTTTTTTTTTGTTTTTTTATAGAGCATTAGGTTGGGTCTCATTCAGAAGGTGGGTAGTAAACTTTTACTCACTCTGTACTCCGTAAAGGTCAAGGTTAAAATTAAAAAAAAAATAATAAAAAAATTGTTTTTACACCATAAGACACCATGTCTAATGTACTTTCAGAAAATGTATACTTGTGCGTGTGTCTGAATTCTTTGAGTCTGGGAATTTATCATTATTGACAAGGATATGAAAATGCTAACATTCGCTTGACACTACAGAAAAATGCACTTGACAGATATGGGGTTAAAATTGTGCAACCTCAGTAGTTATATTGTATTTGTTTGTTTTATTTTATTTTATTTTTTTATTCTGTTTTTTTATATTTTAGTTCACTTTTTAGAGAACCTCAGGCTAGAATCAGATTGTTTTTTCGATTGAATTTCAGATTTATTTTGAAAACAACGATGAAGAAAAGTTGTACAAGGTAGACCCTGAGACAAGTCTTCTCCAGGCCTTGAAACACAAAAAGTGAGTTGACCAGATTTCTCTTATTCACCTTCTTACAAGAAGTTTTGCAGTGTTCTGAACCAATGGTCCAGTACATGCTATTTTGTTTTGTTGATTTCTTTGATTAAGGTGGTTGTTGGAATTCATCTCAAAGTTTTCCCTTAAACTTTATGTATAGAATTGATCGTGTGTCATTTTTTTAATCCTAAATTCAGTGTCAGAGGTTGAGTGAGACTTTGCTCATCTAAACAGTTGAAATTAAATTGATTTTAAAACAACACATTTAACTAGCGATCAATGACTACCGCCTCGGTGCGACCATTTTACGTCATTTGAAGCGTACAATGTTATTGGCTGCTCCTTTCAATCAGAATCTGTTTTAATGTGTAGCTTTGAATTCATTTAAACATGAAAGCCCTCACTTTGATGGAGCCGACCCACGGCACGTTTAATATTTGCATTTATTTGAAACCCAGCAACCAGACTTTTGTTCAAACATTTTTATTAACCCTTGCTTATGTTGAGTAGTTTAAGCCTGCAAATCCTTTTTAAAAACAAAGGATTGGATTTCCTATTTGTTTCAGGTACCTGGTTTATGCCGGCACTCCAGGGTTCATTCTGTGTGTCAAGGGATCAAAGTTTAGAGAGGAATTTTTAAGCAGATACAAATATTAATGGATATAAGGAAAGAGGGGGGGGGGGTGTGGATGTGGCAGTACTTTTTGAAAAAGAATGTGAGAGTCAATGTGAGAGTCAATGTGAGAGTCAATTTATTCTTTAAAGAAAAATACACCAGGACTGTTGATTGTTTAAAACAATGGCTCGTTTCTTTTGACAGCTGTAATGAACAGTTACCGGAAATTTGTTTGAAAGAAATTTCGTAGATGGAAAATTGATCAACATAAGTATGGTCGAATGGAAATTTGATAGGAAGTTTGGTCAAATTTTTTTTTCAGTTCACAAGATTAAATTTTTGTCAAATTTCTTTTTTAATGCACTATACTTTATAGTAAAACAAAAAATGCCCATATTTTGTTTTACTATTAAGTATAGTGCATTCAAAAAGAAATTTGATTGTGTGAACTGGTAAATAAATTCGACCAAACTTCCGTTCCGTCAAATTTCAGTTCAACCAAACTTCCATCCATTAATTTTCCGTCTTCAAATTTCTTCCAAATAAATTTCCAGATACGGTAGTGAACTAACAGAAGAATCCAAATATTCTATAAAGAGTTTAAAAGTTTGTTGTTTTTTTGGGGGTCAAAAAGTTATTGTTTTATAAAGGAAAATGAATTTCAGTTAGGGCTGTAGATATTGTTACAGGGAGATGTCCTATATATGGATGACCTTCACCCTTCAAGATAAAATGCACTTGTTACATTTGAATGTGTGAGTGTGAGGTGAACGTTTTCACATGCTTTTAATATGTTCATGTTTGCTAACTGCATGTTATTCTTGCATCGGTGGCTTACCAGGTGATGATTTGTTCAATAAAAATATCAAGTCTATGTGAGCCTGGCTCTTAATTTATTATGTTTATTGTGGCTGGGCATGTTACAAGCTAGACAATGGTTTCTGCGGTCTCACCGTAGCCAATGTAATGTTACATTGACCCGGTTGGCAATAGCTTTCACTCTGACACTTGCCAGGTGACAAATTTGTTCCAGTCATTCAAAAGAAGTTGTGTAAAAGTTGGTGCATAGTTGGGAAAAACTTAAGTAAAATAAGTGTATAGTTATAAAGCACATTAAGTATAGTTATAAAGCACATTAAGTATAGTTATAAAGCTCATAAAGTATAGTTATAAAGCAATAAAAGTAAAGTTATAAAGCACATTAAGAAAATCATACAATCGGCAGATTTCATAAACTAATGTAAGCCACAGGCATAGTAATGTGGCGATACAGCTCAACATTAATCATGACAAACAAATCACATCAAATATTCATATCAAAATAAAATAATTGCTCAAATGATCAAGTAGACTGATAAATTCTAATTGCTTTCTATACCGTAATAGAATTGTTAAAACGGAGTGAACTGTGAAATTAGGAAGGCGGGTCAAAAGATGTAGGTAGGCAGATGTCCGGTGCATTGTCACGTGACAGTCACGTATGGTGCTTGTGCCATGTCGGGAGTCTTAAATATTTGTTATTACTCCGCTTGTATGTTTGAGGTCACGACCAGCTTCAAAATGTTTGGATCAAAGAGGAGAGTGACATTACGCTATGTAGTTTTCACAAGACTCCATCGCTTATACTGGCTTGAAGTTAGCTTGCATCAGGGAGAGCTCATGCTCGGCTAACTTCTCATCTTGTTAGCAGGTTCTGGCAGACACACTTCTGTGTCCGTCTTTCCTCTTCTTCCTCCCCCAAATGGCTATGATTAATGACAATATGGTTTGACTGACAAGGCTGACACGATCAAGTGCTATGCTGACAGACACGATAGTTTGAGTGACAGGGCTGAAACGGTCAAGGGCTATGCTGATCCCGGGCATGGGGACACTGGCATTTTCATCTTGTTGTTGAACCCAATGGGCAAGAATCTGGAGCTCTAAAACGACCACCATTGCCTCTGTTGCATGCTTCGTTGGGTACCGTACATTGTTCTATCCGACTTTTTATCCAGCTAAAATAGTTCTACTCTTTATCGTTATGTCAGCAGTCCTGAACGAACAGAAAGAAAAGTTTAGTTAAATACGAGAAAAAAAAATGTCAAAAATAATCAAAGGGAGACCATTTTACATTCCTCTTTAGTGGGCTGCTTTCCTTTACAGCCGTTATGGTTGCAGTAATGGCGACATGGCATCAGAAACATAATGAGTCCACCAAGTACGCACAGACCTCCAGCCACAGATAAGCCTGTGCCAAAACCTCCAGTGGCGTCTTTCATCACACCTGGGGACAAGATTTCAGTTATTAATCATTTTTTTTTTTTCATTCCTCCAGCTAGGCTAGAAATTGATTATTGACACTGGGATTCTTGAGCTACTACAGAATATCAGCTTGGCTATACTACAATCGGTATAGAAAATTATTCAAGAGACCCTGCACTAAGATATAGGCATACTAAAATAATTAGCGTCTATTGCAATGTTGCGATCCCAAACTTGTGGTCTGGAGTTCAATCGCCACCAAAGACCAAGTCAAGCGAAAACATCTCAAGCACCCTGACTGGATGGGACCCGTTAACCTTGGATGGGAACTCATCTAGGAGAATTAAACTCGGAATTAAAACCCGGAGATGGAGTCCCGTAGGCGGATACATTAATACAATGAAAAATTCTGACCGCTCCTGCGACGCAATCGGTGCCAAGCTGTATCATCCATATATGGGTTATGCAGGTGCGAGGAGATTTGCTCTCTTGGGATCCAGCTTATGGTAGTAAAGAACAAATCCCAGACCTTGTGATTTCGTCTTGCCAAGTCTGCACCATCGTCACGTTGTGACGGACGCCATTCCAATGCTCGTAACTTGTACAATAATTCCTAGAGTCTTCTAAAACAAACAAACTAAAAGCCATTGAAAGTTCAGGCAATGACCAATAAGTAGAATTAAATATTTGTTAAGACATGCATTAAACTGGACCAGGGGTCCTTAAACTGTGGGCCAGATTGCCGAATTATGGGTATCTCAGTGGCATTGACAGATTTAGAACCGAGCATTGACCATCAAATTACCCAAGAACAGGTCCATAATTCCCATTAAAATACACAATTTCTTGTTTATTCTTTTTAATTTTGCCTTTTTTTTTTTTTGCACTACAAATAATATGTGTGCTTATCCCAGCCTGCAGTGAATCTGTCCCCTTTTTTAAGGACAGTGAATCTGTCCCCTTATTTAAGGACAGTAAAAAATACACAATTTCTTGTTTATTCTTTTTAATTTTGCCTTTTTTTTTTTTTGCACTACAAATAATATGTGTGCTTATCCCAGCCTGCAGTGAATCTGTCCCCTTATTTAAGGACAGTGAATCTGTCCCCTTATTTAAGGACAGTGAATCTGTCCCCTTATTTAAGGATCCCATTTCTAGATCAAACCTTATTTTTTCCAGGGCCGAAATCATTGTTAAGGCCATTTATGGGATATCGAGTGTAACCACTTGTTTAATTTAAATTGATTGATTGCATGGGGGTCTCCGTAGTGTAAGATAGTTTTTAAGTAGGGTTACACTTAGTGGGCGTAGCTAGAGTTAGTGCCGCTTGGGGTGGGCCAAGCGCACCCCCCCCCCCGGGCCGCCAGAACCACTGCAGTTGGTATAACCATTTATTTTTAATGACCCATCACCTTTCTGGCAACGACTGAACCCAGACACCTTTACAAGAAAAGCTACAGCTAAAAAAGACTAAAGAACTACTTACTGGCAAGAGGGGGGCCCAGGAACGTCCCAAGGCCATTGGACAGCATCAGGTAGCCCAAGCCATTGCCGAGACTCTCCACGCCGACCAGGTCTGTGAGTACAACAATGAGCAGTCCCAGAATGACTCCGAAGGCAAGGCCACTGATGACCAGCAGCAAGGTGTACAAGGCGGTGTGCTGGAACTGAGGGAATCCGATGGTGGCCGCGCCCATCACCAGGCACGCGGCGGTGTACAGCATCTGCCGGTTGATGGTCTCTATGTTTCCCGACACGCCCCCGACAACCCCGCCCACAAAACTGGCCAGTCCGAAAGCGCCGCTGAGCCATGCGGCCTCCATCATGGTCAGCCCTTTGTCCTGGAGGAACTCTGGCGCGAACGACTGTATGATGGCGTAGCCGGCGTTCCACATGATGTTGCTGAAGAAGTAGATGTTGAAACGGTAGTTGGTGAAGATGTAGACGTGCCGGGATGAACGCGGGATGATCGAAGTTCCCGACGCGCTTCTTTCCATCTCGGAGACCGATTGGCGCGCCTCCAGCAAGCGCATCGTGTCGATGTAAATTACGGTCGAACCGCGAGATCCCAATGCGAACAAAGAATGCGTTGAGATGGAATGAGGGTAAATCACGTCTAGGAAACTTATCCTGGGATGCTCCTGTCGATTAGTTTCTGGGAGCTTCGTCGATTTAACAAAAGAACTGTCTCTCAGCTTCATGTTGGACATTTTGTCCGTCCAGGAATCCGTCATGGCGTTACGGCTGATGGAAGTCTGCAGACGACCGGAAATATTATCCCGCGAGCTCACCGTTGTGCTCATGCTCAGCTTGTCGATGAAGTCGATTTCACTGAGATCCACTCCGAAGTTGTCGTAGTTGGCGATCGTCTGGTAGCTGGCGCAGCTGGCGTAGCTTTTGGGGCGATCCGGCGCCGAATCGGAAGGACGTTCGCCGGCGGAGTTGGTCATCTCGAACCTGGGCTCGTCTTTCCTTCGTTTCCTCGGGGTCACCAAGACGTTCGACTCCTGCTGTCGGTCGGCCACGTATTCCTCCGCGACAAGTTTGGGTTTCGGGGTTTTCTGCTCCCCCGCCACGGACGGCAAGGGAGGGTAGCGGAGCAGCGCGGCGAAGATGAACAGGTGGAGGTTTAGACCCGCCAGGAAGATGATCGAACCCTTCCAGCTGTACACGTCGATGAGGAAGCCGACCAGGACCGGCAGGACGGCGCCCCCCAGTCCGGATCCGCTGGTCGACACCCCTGTGGCGATGCTGCGGTACTTGTCGTAGTACAGGCCGCTGAGAACGTGGGACGGAATGTAGGTGCAGCAGTTGCCGAAACCTGGTGGAAGAGATGACACAATTGACAGGTCTTTTTTCGCTGCACATGCAAGGCCACCAATTGTGTCTCAAAAGCAGTTGCGTAGCTAGAGTTGGTCCCGCCCGGGGAGAGTCAAGATTTTTATCGCAAAACTGCAGTTTTACAAAACTGCCGCCCCCCCCCCTGTATAATATAGATGAAAAAAGTATCACCCGTTGTAGACCACCCTTTCCCTTCCTATGTTACGTCAGGGCATCGCGCTGAGACACATATGTAAATAATGATTCCATAGCACATGATATATCACATCTAATATGGTGTCAAGTGTACATGTTGAATAAATTATCTAAAGTGGAGTGTAATGTCTAGTTGTCAGACTTGACCCAAGATCAATCAATATATCACCATTTATACTTTCAATCAGGGCCGTCACCCAGGCCTCGGAAATTCTTGGGGCCCTAAGTTGGGGAGAAAATAATTCACTTTGAATGCAGGGTACGAAACCCGAAAAGCAGTCTCAAAAAGTCACCACTGTGGCTCCGCACTCAACATACCGGCAGTGTAATGGATTCTCTAATCAAAGTCTATGTAATAACTTATGTATAGAGTTTGTCATTCTAAGAACGGAAAACGTCACATCGCATTACGTAATGTTACCATTTTTAGACCTCGTTTCCGTCAAACTTAGCTTCTAACAATGTATTTCCGCGTATATATTAGCAGTTACTAATTAATTATTGTTTGTAAAATCGTTCGTACAATAAAGTTGTCAACACGTTTTCGTGTTGGTTAAGACCCACTATGCTGGCTCACATTAACGTAGACGTACCCAACAGCTGTTGAGAGATTGGCCAAACGGAAAAACCGGTAAAAGGGTGTTTTATTAACATCTTAATGAGATTGGCTAAGACTGTATGCCCGGATGCACCAGATGAGGGTTTTAATTAGATATGGGAATACAATCCTCTTTTAGAAGTTGGGTTCGGTTTGTTAACAGTTTGGGTTTGCTTTGTTAAGTATTAGGGTTCGGTTCATTAACACTATTAACATCTTAAGTTCGGGTATAACGTCAACTAGAGACCGACCGAATTTCGGCTTCGGTTTCGGCGCCGAAAGTGGCCATTTTATCACTTTCGGCGAAGTTTCGGTTTCGGTCGAAACTGAAAGTTAACTTTCGGGCTTAATTTCGGTTTCGGCCGGAAGAGAAAAGTTAACTTTTGGTTTTTTTCGGTTTCGGCCGAAATTGACTTAGGTTTTCGATCATCTAATACTCAGCAAAAGCGATATTTAACAACAAACTAAGCGAAATTTGAGAAAAAACCCACGATCTTTAAGAACAAATTAAGCGATCTTTAAGAACAAATTAAGCGATCTTTAAGAACAAACTAAACGATCTTTAAAAACAAATAAAGTTATCTTTAAAAGCAAATAAAGCGATCTTTAAGAAGAAATTAAGCGATCTTTGAGAACAAACTAAACGATATTTAACAACAAACTAAGCGACATTTAAGAACAAACTAAACAATCTTTAAAAAAAACTAAGCGATCTTTAAGAACAATTTAAGCGATCTTTAATAAAAAAAACTAAACGATCTTAAAGAACAAACTAAGTGATTTTAAGAACGAACTAAATGATCTTTAAGAACATAAAAAATTATCTTTAATAGTAAACTAAATGATTTATAATAATAAACTAAGCGATCTTTAACAGAAAACTAAATGTTCTTTAGGAACAAACTAAAAGATCTTTAAGAACAAAGTAATCGATCTCAAGGATAGCGCTTTTCTAGCCCGTAGGCAGGTGGCGCTTTTCTAGCCCGTAGTCAGATGGCGTTTTTCTATCCCTGAGACAGATGGCGCTTTTCTATCCCTGAGACAGATGGCGCTTTTCTATCCCGTAGCCAGATGGCGCTTTTCTATCCCTGAGACAGATGGCGCTTTTCAAACCCGTAGCCAGATGGCGCTTTTCTAACCCGTAGCCAGATGTCGCCTTTCTATCCCGTAGTCAGAGGCCGCTT
>CAXITT010000973.1:0-23978 GCA_964033795.1 Lymnaea stagnalis
CCCCCTCATTTCCGGTCAATTAGGAACTTCCGTCGTCAACCCCAAAGTTGTCACACGAAGTCTGGGAAATCCGAGACATAATGTTATGGAGAGAAGCATCCCCTTAATCTAAAAGATACGAGAATGTATTAGCCTTACCCCCATGCGCCCAACAGTTCCCTCCCTAAGATCACAGCAATTTCCGTTCATCCCATAAGTTATCTGAAGAACAATGGAGCTCTGTTGTTAACCCCCGACCCAGTCATTTGTGACACAACATTTAAATTAACATTTCACATTTCTATATCCATTAACAACAATACGAGAAGTAGGTCAGTTGAATTCGCAAAATGTTGATAGAAATGTTCACTATTCAGCTTGACTAAACCGAAACTGTCAGAAATTCCTCACACTGTCAATTTAATATGCAAAGACACCAGGTCATCCATATTTACGGCTTAGGTAAACATTCATTCGTGCATCCAAAAATACATTTAATGTTGACCGACATTCACCTGTCAGTTTACGTGTTTAAAGTACACAAACATTCATTAATATGTACACTTGTATGTACACAGACATTCACCAATCTGTATAAATGTTTAAAGTAAATAAACATTCATCAATCTGTACACATGAATTTATACAGACATTCATGAAGCTTTATATATGTTTTAAGTACACATACATTCATTAACCTGTACCCGTTTATGTACACAGACATTCACAAATCTGTATTATATGGTTTAAGTACACAGACATTTTCCCATCCACGCAATATAAACCATGTATTTTATTCCTCGTACATGTTATACACCGATCTCTCGATACACCCAACAGCCCTGTAAAGGTGACGTCATTTTAAATCGATATGGTGACGCCCTCCTAACAGGAACTCTTTTTCAAAGAACCAAGTATTGTTACATGTGTGTGTGTGTAAATCCAAGTTATGAATCCACGTCAGGGTATTTTGTGTGGATGTTATGAATCCATGATCGGTAAAGCCACGGGGAATAATGAGAGAGATTGGTTGTATTTACAAGCAGGCTTGCTTTCAGGCATATCCCCTGGAAAGAGGAGGGGGGGGTGGTGGGAAGTCAAGTGCCCCCTCCTCGGTGTTATTTTAATGTGCTTCTTTTGTAACAATGTTTCATGAATAACAGAGGTAAAAAAAATGCAGCCTATATTTATTATGCCCCACCTACTTGCACTGACTTTTATCATATTGTTTAATATATCTATCTGAAAATTAAACAAAGCAAAACAAACTAAACACACAGAAAAAAAAGAATATTGTGAACTAGCCTTTCAATGATCATCTTAATTCTATTAAAACATTTGGTGGTACTGGGTTTAGAAAAATCTGACTCCAAATTTGTTCAATTTCAAATAAAGTCTGTATATTTGGTTTAAAAAAAGTGTTTTAAGTATATCTTAGAAGCACTTGGTCATTTATCTGAAAAAAAGTTGTATTATTTTGAAAATACATATAAACATTTCAATCAGCTAAATAATGGGAAATATATACATTTACTTTATTTGAATACGATTTCCCTAAGATACAATAATTAATTTTAATAAATATATAAGGTCTTTTGTAAACAACTCACTTATTCTTAAAATAGTTATGCCGTTCATAGACGATTTATAAAAAATGACTAATTTTCAAAACCCATAACAATGAATAGACCTTCTCTAATGAACAGTACTTTTGTTTAAATTGTTGATTCTGGTAAAATTTGGAAATATTTTGAAAAGGTAGTCTAATTATATTAAGTAAGTTTTTTGTTGTTTTTCCCATTTACGTTCAGCATATACAATAATGTTTGGAAATTTTTAGTGATGGAAACCTTTGTATTATTATTTGTTGTGTGTGTTGAGAATTCATTTATTAAGTAACTCTCCCCCCAAAATAGTGTAAATAAAATAATAAAAGCAATGTTACTATTTTTAGTAATAAACACTTTTTTTTTGCATCACACAAGCAGGTCAAGCACTTTTCCGTTTTGTCCCCCCCCCCCCCCCCTTTTTTTCCCCACCCCCCCTTCAAAAAAATAAAATAATAAAAGCAATGTTACTATTTTTAATAATAAACACTTTTTTTTTGCATCACACAAGCAGGTCAAGCACTTTTCCGTTTTGTCCCCCCCCCCCCGCACTTTTTTTCCCCAACCCGCATTGAAAGCTGATAATTAAGAAAATATCCACATCACATCTTTAAACCCCTTAAATATCCAAGGCACCCTGCATCGTAGGGGTTGATGGGCACACATGATGGTTCTAAGGTTAAGTGACACCTACATTTTTTAACCAAGATCTCTTCCGTTGCTCTACAATAAAGTGTAAAATGTTACTAAACTAAATTCAGACATGTGATAAAAAGCATTCTTGTATTTTTATTTTAGCAAAAGATTCTGGGGATTATATAGATTTAAGGGGCGAGAAAAAACTAGGGCAAAAGCATACCCTTACCACAACTAGAAAGAATTTAGTTTACGTCCCACTGGTGCGGAAATTAAGATGTCTTTGATCATTATTATGGCTATTTTGGCACTTCCCATCCGAAAGTTTGAAATGCAACCTCAATATTGTCTGAAAGAAACAATAAAATTCAGGTATGAGCCAAAATGCACTTCTGCACTTTTAAGTTTGCCCGACTGTCTTTAGCACCCTAAATTTCTGCACCCCCTTCACTCACGCTGATCAATGGTACAGTCTGGGGTTAATTATAAGCGTGTGACAAACGTTTACTCTGGGGCATGCCACGAACGGAGTAAACTCAGTTCATGTATGGCACTGGGAGCCATAATGCCTCCCAAGATACCTTAAAAATGTCCTTCCTCGTTCAAAAGGTGTAATAGAAGTATACTCAAAAATAAAACTCTTCATTTTGAAATTATCAAAAATTTTCCGGCGACCAGATCCCTCCATCGATTAAGCTTCATCGGCGCCCTCAATTTCTGCCCTACTTCCAGGTGAACATGATCGCTGATTTCGGTATCGATTGATTCACTGCCTAGGGGCGCAGCTCCTATTAGTGCCGCCATGGGCGGGCAAATATTTTTACTTTCCTCCCTTTTACGATACAAACTCTGCAGTTGTCCGAAAATGCCATACCTGCATGGAGAGCCGTTCTTAGGCATAGGCAAAGTAGGCGACCATTTTGGGCCCAACTGCCAAGGAGGTTCAACCGGGCGCTTTTTTTAGCCTACGACTTGCAAGTTCAGATATTTCAGAAATACACATTTGCTCTAGTGGTGGAGCTATCAATATGGTTAGTTGTTACACTCGAGCAAAGAGGAAAATCTTACGAAGGCAAAGTGGAGGTGCCGCAGCGGGGGGTGATATTTTCTCCTCGGCTCCGGGTGGGGGTGGGGGGGGGGGCTCCACTCCTGGACCCCTTTCCCGGGCCCCATACATGAGCTGCATGCATAGGGCCCCAAAATTCACTCCATGCGTCCCATATCGGCAAAACTAGCAGGGGCGTATATAGAGTCTTTGGGTTTAATGTATATTGGCCTGTGTTGCTTATGGTTGAAACGGGATGAAAGACTTTGACTTGGTATGCTCGTATGTAGTTTTATATTGCTGCGTCTATTTTTTAAATGTGGTAAATTTTAGATTGTTTTTATTTCTCTTTTTAATATGGTTGACTTTGTACCTCACTTCGAGCTTTTGGGGATAATGCGTGTCTTTCAAATGAACTTTATTATTATTATTATTATGTCACAGTACCATGCCACGCTGCCTCATATACATTATAATGTCTCATATTATAGAACAATCCTGTCTCATATAAGTTATACTGTCTCATATTACACAACAATCATGTCACATACAAGTGACACTGTCTCATGTCACAGTACCGTGCCACGCTGTCCCATATACATTATAATATCTCATATTACAGAACAATTCTGTCTCATATAAGTTATGCTGTCTCATATCACACAACAGTCATGTCACATACAAGTGACACTGTCTCATGTCACAGTACCGTGCCATGCTGTCCCATATACATTATAATATCTCATATTACAGAACAATTCTGTCTCATATCAGTTATGCTGTCTCATATCACACAACAATTATGTCACATACAAGTGACACTGTCTCATGTCACAGTACCGTGCCACGCTGTCCCATATACATTATAATATCTCATATTACAGAACAATTCTGTCTCATATAAGTTATGCTGTCTCATATCACACAACAATTATGTCACATACAAGTGACACTGTCTCATGTCACAGTACCGTGCCACGCTGTCCCATATACATTATAATATCTCATATTACAGAACAATTCTGTCTCATATAAGTTATGCTGTCTCATATCACACAACAATCATGTCACATGCAAGTGACACTGTCTCATGTCACAGTACAGTGCCACGCTGTCCCATATACATTATAATATCTCATATCACAGAAAAATTATGTCTCATATAAGTTATGCTGTCTCATATCACACAACAATCATGTCACATACAAGTGACACTGTCTCATGTCACAGTACCGTGCCACGCTGTCCCATATACATTATAATATCTCATATTACAGAACAATTCTGTCTCATATAAGTTATACTGTCTCATGTCACAATACCATGCCTTCTTATATACATTATGATGTCTCAATATCACAGAACAATCCTGTCTCATATAAATTATACTGTCTCATGTCACAGAACGATGATGTCTCATATACGTTATACTGTCTCAACTTATTTACAAAGCCTTCTAACATCACAGTACAATGGCGTCTTTTTTTTGAAAAGCTATGCTGTCTCATGTCACAGTAAAATGAAGTTCACATATCACAGTACAATGCTGTCACATGTCACAGACCCATGATGTGATGTCTTCTATTACAGTTAAATGTTGTTTTATATTACAATAAAACTCTGTCTTATATTAAAGTACAATCTTAAAGTGTCTTACGTCATAGTACACTGGTGTCTTTTAACGTGTCCAATGATGATGTGTCTTCTATTAAAGTAGAGTTTTGTCTCATATCATAGTCTAGTTTGATCATACATCTTTATTCACAAATGCCTTTGGTTATAATGCACACATTCGTCTCTTCCCATCACATACCCTTGTCGAATGGATTATATTAATACAATAAGTCTACTGACCCGGCACGATATTGCCCCAGACCATCGTAGATAGATCGGCTGTAAGTTAATAGTGTTGCTCATTTCGGATGAAGAATTGAATCTATCGTCGCTTTTGACTTTGACACAGCTGTAAGACATACAGCAGGAGATATTGGCTGTTTTTGGTGGTGACATGCTGAGTTTTTATTTTAATGGGTGGTTCTCGTGTTTGGGGTAGCGGGTAGTGATTGCAATATTACGATGGCCTCTCGTGTTTTTAGTGGCTATGAAGTTAACAAGAAAGCTCATATATCTGTTTGGGGTAATGACATGTTTTGCTTTGATAACGCGTTAACTACGTCATTGGGCGTCTAGAATTCGATGGTTATATTTAGTTTTGTTATTTTTATATTAGCTAATCATGAATTCACTAAACTATTTATGCTTCGTATTTACGATATGAAAACGTGTGTGTCAGGGATTTCATTTACCCTAGAATCGATTTTGTTTTTATGTATTTCTTTTTTAAACTGCTGAGTGGCTTGCAGATATTCAACATATATATTCACCTAGACAACGAATTAACAATATTTTGACAATAGCGTACCCTATCAAAACAACAACTCATTATCTATGGAGATGCATTAAATAGTTCAAATTTCCTTTAATTTCATTCGACATGAATTTAAAGCCCATTTTTTAAATTATTCTTTTAAGTATAAAGACTAGATATGTAACAATCTGCCATGTTGCGTCCAGATGCGTCTAGAATGGTCATCTAACCTACTTAAAGTGTATCAACTTAAAAAAAATGCCTTCCCAGGTATCGAATCTGACCCCCTGCCTCAATATTTTTAAAGTGTCCTATTGCTTACAATGTATCGAAGGTATCCACTTGGCTAGAGTGTATCGTGCCCAGGCAACTTGACTAGGATATATCGAATCTGGCCACTGCCCAGAGGGGACCAACCAATCCACTTAACATGTACTGAAACGGATGGCCATCAATCACGACGCAACGTAAGGAACTCTTCGGGCACGTAATGATCACGTGACTAAAACCGAAAATATGGCCTTAGTCGGTGGCACAATATTTCATTTCTTTTTCTTGTGGAAAAAATGTCCTTTCTTCTCTCAAATGTATCACGAAACGTAACTTTGTATATCCTACTTTGAATTACACAAATATTCATGCTTACTCAACATTTGTCACAATGATAAAAAAAGGCAGACTACGCTGGGTAGGACAAGTTGAAAGGATGCCGGAATGTAGAGCAGCAAAAGTTATATATATGCAGAGCCTAGGGTCAGACGACTCACCGGTCGCCCAAGGCTGAGATGTATCGACGATATGGAGACGGATTTACACTAGGTGGGGGTTCGCGCATGGAGGCGGAAAGCCATGGATCGCTCCGAAAGGAAGACTGTGGTGGAGCAGGCCAGGGCTCTAAATGGGCTGTAGCGCCACAGATGATGATGATCATGCTTATTCAAAGATTTCACGAAACCATAGTAAAAAGTCAATGCAGTAATATCCTGGTTATCTTTGTTATTGTTTAATTTTTTTTTGAACTGCTAACAATTTTTCAAGTGCCTAGTCCTGGGGTTGCCTAGAAAACAAATTCAGATATATCTTTACACCCCAGATCTGCTATCGATTTTTAATTGTTTAAACTTATATGAGACACTGGAGTCTTTCAAAACCGATTTGAAAACACATCTATTGCGCAAACACCTACTGGAGTGATGTTGTCCACCATCTTTTCCAGCTGGCTATTATCTCCTAGATGTATATCGGCTTATGTTATTTATGGTTGCAAGGAATGAAAGACTTAGAATGGGTATTCTGATATATATTTTTGTAATGTTGCGTTTTGTATTTCAGTGTGGTATAATATAGATTTTTTCACTTCTTTTTTAATGTTGTTGACTTTGTACCACGCTTCGAGCCTTTGGGGATGAAGTGTGATTTTCAAATAAACTTAATTAATATTATTATTATTATCTTGACTTATCCCATGCAATGATTTTCACTGTCTTTGATCGATACTTCATGTTCATGTAGCGTATATAGGGCAGTTGTCGCATGGCGGTGCCTATCCCGTCCATGCCTAACCACAGCCGATGACCTCTAACTAGGTGACTCGCCTTGGTCACGAACACGTCTCGGAACTCTTACGCCCTGGCCGGTACCCTGAATCAGGTAGGTTGTAGGTTTTACGCCCAGTGGTTTCATGTGAACAACACCCCCTCACATGGATTAGTCGGCCAGCTGAGGCAGTTTTCCAAGGTATGGCGGTTGGAGCCACATGTGAGAGATTTAGAGGATGGGTGAATGGGGCAGCATGACAGACATCGAACAAGTCAAAGAAAAAATTCGTCAAATAATTGGGCAGTATAATGACCTCCTGCAAACTGTAAAAACGCGCAAACTGGAATGGTATGGTCACGGTAAAAGAAAACAAGGGCTCGCCAAAGAAATCATGCAGGGTACAACGAGAGGAGGGAGAAGAAGAGGAAGACAAGGAAAAAGGAAGATAACATCAAAGGGTGGACGGGACTAAACCTAGGCGTTGCTTTGCGAAGTGCAGAAAACAGAGAGCAATGGAGGATAGTTTTCATGTCATCTGTGACTCCCCAACGGTCCAAGGACTAAGGGACAGGCAGATGTAGTAGAATCAATACTTCAAGTATTTTTATTTATTTTGTGTAGATACATTCTTCTAATATGGACAATGCATATTCCATGTTTCATCTTAATCTTCATAGTGCATTCGTTTAAGTGATTGTTTCGTATCTATGGCCGGAACATGGTCAATTCTTTTAACTTGGGACCTGTGAGATTAATCTCAAACTTCAGTCATGCTGTTTGATGAAATTATGAGATAATTCATTCTAAAGCTGGGGTCCTCAAACTACGGCCCGTATGGCAGATCCTGCCCGCTAGGGGTCCTATATCCGATCCGCCTCACCACTCAACCAGTCCCGGTCACAAACGGCGTGAAGCAGGACTGTGATCTTGCTCCCACACTCTTCATTCAATATTATGTATTCTGCAATGCTATTTGATGCGTTCAAGGACTCCACCACGGGCTTGCCAATCCGGTTTCGCACTGATGGATCAGTATTCAACCTTAGGAGGCTTCAAGCTAAAACCAAGGTCAAACATACCACGATCAACGAGCTTCTGTTTGCAGACGAGTGTGCCCTCAATACTGACTCTGAAACCGCCATGCAACAAAGTGTTGATATCTTCTCTGAGGCCTGCAATAACTTTGGCCTCACAATCAACACAAAGAAGACTGAAGTGATGTATCTGCCAGAGCCCAGTAAGCCCTACGTTGAGCTCAACATCATCATCAGCGGACAGCGTCTCAACCCGGTGTATAAATTTACTACTTGGGCAGCATCCTCTCTAGATCTGTCGTCATGGATGATGGAATGAAGGGGCAGACTCGCAAAAGCTAGTGCCATATTTGGCAGGCTCCGCAGCACTGTTTGAGACAGGAGAGGTATCAGACGAGAAACGAAGCAGCGCAGCAGTCCTCTCGACATTGCTCTACTGATATGACAAGAAACTGAATCATTTTCACACAACTTGCCTCAGGAAACTCCTCGGCATCAGATTGCAAGTCAAAGTTACTGTCACCGAGGTCATCGCTAGAGTGAACCTACCTAGTATCTTCACCCCCCTGATGCAATCTCAACTCCGTTGGATGGGATACGTTGCCCGTATGGAAGACCACCGGCTCCCAAAACAGATATTCTTCTAACTCACGACAGGCAAGCGCTCCCATGGAGGTAAAAAAAAAGCGTTACAAAGATTCACTGAAAGCGGCGCTAAAGGCTTTCAGCATCAACCATACTCAATGGGTTCAGACAGCCCAGGGCAGAGTCAGGTGTAGAGCAGATGTCAAGAAGCGAGCTAAATCCCATGAAGCTTTAAGGAGAACCACAGCTGAGACACGCTGGCTGGCCCGAAAGATCAACATTAGGTCGCCGTTAGAAGCAACTATCCCTTTCCCGCGGTGTCATACAATATTCCGAGCACGGATAGGTCTAGCAAGCCACCTACGAGCTCACCGTAACCCACCCTCAACCTAACCTGATGACTCGATGGTCCTAGTCGATTTCGACCGACGAGCAGCAAAAACTTGTATAAAAGTGACAAATATCGAACCAGGACATTGATCAATTCATTAGCCTTACTTCCCTTTGAACTACTAAGTTCATTTTGGATATATTTTTTTTTCATTTTAAATTTTAAAAATCTAATTTAGTTTTTAATTCAAATGTCTTGAATTTCAAAAGAGCTCGGTGTTTAAATCAAGTTAAAATTATTTTGCTAATTCATCACATAATATAGCATATTATTTGAGGTTGGAGATTTTCATCTTTAAGTTTAAAATATAGGATTATCAAACAATGTTTTATTCGAGCATAACTTAGCTAAAAATACGAAATAATCATGTGTTGTTCTTTTATCGACATGGACTCATTGGTAACTAAGAAAAAGGAGACCCATTGGTAACCAAGTTAAAAAAGACCATTTTGTAACCAAGTGAAAAATGACCCATTGGTAACAAGTGAAAATAACGCTTTCAGCAGCAGCAGGAAACAATAGATTCGAAATATATCATCATGTCTTTCAATAGAGTAATGGATATGTGTGAACCACCCGGAGAAATCGTAAAGTAAACCTGGTGTTACACCGAACACGAATGGACCGCAGTTTGAAAAGCGCAGCATTGTATTTTTATGATTCTATAATTTGAGGGAACATGAGACATCATGGATGTGGAGAAGCTTTTATTTTATTGATTCATTTATTTGTATTTTTTAAGGAAAGAAAAGGGGAGTAATTCAGGGAGATCGGCTATTTTCAAGATTTACATGACGACTAACAAACAACCTAGAAATAAAAGTATGATTGCTGATCACTTCTTGGTGTAGTTTACAGGCTGCACTAATGTTCCCAGTTGATCAAGTTACTGTATGATGTAATTTACAGGATTCACTAATGTTCACAGTTGATCAAGCTACTGTATGATGTAATTTGCAGAATTCACTAATGTTCACAGTTGATCAAGTTACTGTATGATGTAATTTACAGATTTCACACTACTGTTAACAGGTGATCTGTCCGCAGAAGCGGAGTGTCTTCGAGGAAACTCGAAAGCGTCCACATGGGGTTTTGCCTCTTCGTGGCGTGACAGACCAGTAGGGAGACTCTGTCCTCCCGAAGCTAAAACATCCCGGCCACTTGCATGACTTCCAACGCAACGAAAGTAACACAATCACATGATGACATGTTGCCGTTAATGGTTATGAGGTCTGGGTGGCGGTTAAAACCCATACCGATGATTTTAACTACGCGGCCCTGAGAAAGCCGCTCCTTGGCGACCGTTTCGTCCCGCTTTCGTCTCTACCGGACGGTGGGGGGAGGTAACGCAATACCTTTCCCCCGGAGAGGAAGCAAAGCCGTTGAGATCCAAGGGGAGTGGACCACGAACGCTTTAAACTCAACGTTTTATCGTTTAATTGATATTATAAGCGCTTTAAAATGGATGATCAACAAAAGACCCCCTTCACCCATAAAATACCACTTTGGACAAAAGTGATACGGACAAAAGTGATACGGACAAAAGTGATACGGACAAAAGTGATACGGACAAAAGTGATACAGACAAAAGTGATACAGACAAAAGTGATACAGACAAAAGTGATACAGACAAAAGTGATACATACAAAAGTGATACAGACAAAAGTGATACAGACAAAAGTGATACAGACAAAAGGGATACAGACAAAAGTGATACAGACAAAAGTGATACAGACAAAAGTGATACAGACAAAAGTGATACAGACAAAAGTGATACATACAAAAGTGATACATACAAAAGTGATACAGACAAAAGTGCTAATACGATCCAAACTGACTGAGGTGGTTTTCATGTTTTTTTAAAATATTTTTCTTTCTAAATGAAATGATTGACCTGAGCACAGATTCACTGATCTCGTAGCTACTTTATCCACAATTAGAACTAATCCCGACCGATTCTCAAATAAACAGGATTGGCCACATAAAACCGGTACACGCTGTTTTTTTGTTGTTTTTTTTACACAACCGTCCATATAAACTGGCGATCACGACGTCATTACATTTATTTTCACTTTTGAATGTCATTTATAAATCTTTGTCCAGGAAAGGCGTGCAGCGAAATGCCCCGGTGACGAAACTACTGGCGGCGAAATGGCTCAGCGCGAAAGGGTGTCGGCGAACTGGTCCCATCCCATCTAACCTGCAATGCTTTGGCCATCGGACAATGTTACGATAGCACAACGTGTAGGTTATTTTTGCGTTTGTATGTCCTTATTCATAGGAAAAAATCATTCCAGGTTTCCGGTTGACAAGTCTGCTGTAGCTTGCCGATTAGGAAGCGTCGGCCACCGACCCCCTCGGCGTGTGCCTGGAAACATAACTACTGGGCACGCACCGCGTGGGCAGACAAAGGGTGTGCTCGGTACCTGCCGTGCATAAAACAGCTCCCACAGGGCTGCCGGTTGTGATATTTCGCAGTCGGAAAGTTAGGCAGAGCCAGGGTAGGGATCATGATTACAAGTTGCCGTTGACGGCTATGAGGCCAGAGGCGAGGGTGGTAAACTCTGGCCGAGGATTCAAATAATGCAGCCGTGAGAACGCTGCCCCTAGGCAACCGTTTCGTCCCAGCTACAGCGTGAACTAGTCGCGTTGTGGAATCCCACTGTGGAATCCCTCTTATAGGGCGTCCGACGCTTTCCCGGGATGGGTGGGGGAAGATATTAGGACGTACATTTTTCCATCCCAACTCCTGAGAAAGTCAATCGAGTGCACTATTTAAACGCATAGTGTCGGATCAACCGGGTGCCTCCTGGTTGGGGCGGCCCCCAGGCGGGGTCCTGGTCGAGCGTCCAGGCGGGGGACTTGGGTGAGGGGCCCGTGTGGGGGCCGTCCTGACGAGTGGGCATCTCCAACGTGCCGCTCCGCGGCCCGATACGTCGGACCGGTGAGGGGTAATTTGGGGGGGGGGTGGGCATAAGAGTCTAGACTCGCCCTGTTGACGCCATTTCTTAATGTAACATAGGAAAAAATCAAGCAATGCAAAAGTCAAAGAAGACCTTTTTAAAAATACCCCGGGGATATTAATATTTGTATCAAGAAATGTAAACGAATTATAGAATGTTGACAATTGAGGGAAATTATTCTTTTGTTGGTCCTAACGTGTTCCAAAAAATTATCGTGTTCAATTTCCATTAATTTCAAACAGTGTATTTCTGTGCCACACGGATGCATTCTTTTATTTTTAAGATTTTCTCTTATTAAGAGAGACGACAAAAAAATAACAATATTGAAATTTTGATTCTTTTGAAAATTATTCTTATTTATATCGCTATTTCATGTCAAGAGAAATATGGCTTTGTAGTTGGACTTTGATCCGTTGGCATTTAAATGGTGGATGCCAACAAATAAAGGGCGTCACATGTTGGTGGATGCCAACAAATAAAGGGCCTCACATGTTGGTGGATCCAAACAAATAAATGGCCTCACATGTTGGTGGATCCAAACAAATAAATGGCCTCACATGTTGGTGATTCCCACAAAAAAAGGGCCTCACATGTTGGTCGATCCCAACAAATAAAGAGCCTCACATGTTGGTGGATCCCAACAAATAAAAGGCCTCAGAGGTTGGTGGATCCAAACAAATAAAGGGCCTCACATGTTGGTGGATCCCAACAAATCAAGGGCCTCACATGTTGGTGGATGCCAACAAAAAAAGGGCCACACATATTGGTGACAACACGGGTCACGTTGCTTCGAGAAAGTCGGACGAATGAGATGTGACACTTAGTGTCAAATATAGGAACAGATAACTGTGCAACATGTTTGGCCGAGATTTTTAAACTCAAGGCGCTACTCATTTCTCACAGAACCCTCACGGCACTACTCATTTCTGACAGAACATTCAAGGCGCTACTCATTTCTGACAGAACACTCAAGCCAATACTCATTTCTGACAGAACACTCAAGGCGCTACTCATTTCTGACAGAACACTCAAGGCACTTCTCATTTCTGACAGAACACTCAAGGCACTTCTTATTTCTGACAGAACACTCAAGGCGCTTCTCATTAATGACAGAACACTCAAGACATTACTCATTTCTGACAGAACACTCAAGGCGCTACTCATTTCTGACAAAAGACTCAAGGCACTACTCATTCCTGACAGAACACTCAAGGAACTACTAATTTCTGACAGAACACTCAAGGCGATACTCATTTCTGACAGAACACTCAATGCACTACTCATTTCTAAGAGAACACTCAAGGAGCTACTAATTTCTGACAAAAGACTCAAGGCACTACTCATTCCTGACAGAACACTCAAGGAACTACTAATTTCTGGCAGAGCACTCAGAGTGCTACTCATTTCTGACAGAACACTCAATGCACTACTCATTTCTAGGAGAACACTCAAGGAGCTACTGATTTCTGACAGAACACTCAAGGCGCTTCTCATTAATGATAGAACACTCAAGGCGCTTCTCATTAATGACAGAACACTCAAGGATTTACTAATTTCTGACAGAACACTCAAGGCGATACTCATTTCTAAGAGAACACTCAAGGAGCTACTGATTTCTGACAAAAGACTCAAGGCACTACTCATTTCTAACAGAACACGCAAGGCACTAATAATTTCTGACAGAACCCTCAAGGCGCTGCTTATTTCTGACAGAACACTAAAGGCAATTCTTATATCTGTTTTTTTTATTCTGCAAGTGAGAAATTGCCGACATTGTTTTTCGTTTTGTTTGGAAAGCATTTATGCAAAAGCCAGTGCTCTATCCTATCATGATACGGCAGCACGATACACTCAAATTAAATTTTTAATTCAAAACTCAGTGGACCATCGTAATTCTAACACCACTTAGGACCACCAAAACTCAGGACCACCAAAACTCAGGATCACCAAAACTCAGGACCACCAAAACTCAGGATCACCAAAACTCAGGACCACCAAAACTCAGGACCACCAAAACTCAGGATCACCAAAACTCAGGATCACCAAAACTCAGGATCCCCAAAACTCAGGACCACCAAAACTCAGGACCACCAAAACTCAGGACCACCAAAACTCAGGATCACCAAAACTCAGGACCACCAAAACTCAGGACCACCAAAACTCAGGATCACCAAAACTCAGGACCACCAAAACTCAGGACCACCAAAACTCAGGACCACCAAAACTCAGGATCACCAAAACTCAGGATCACCAAAACTCAGGACCACCAAAACTCAGGATCACCAAAACTCAGGCCCACCAAAACTCAGGATCACCAAAACTCAGGATCACCAAAACTCAGGACCACAAACAATTAGGAAGGACCACCAACCTTCAAGAAACACCAAAACGCAGAACAAACAAATCTCAGGACCACAAACTCAGGACCACCAAACTCAGGACCAACAAACTCAGGACCGCCAAAACTCATGACCACCAAAACTCAGGTCAATTGAAACGTATTCCTTATACATATAACGGAAACTGCGTGTCGTTTGTCCACTCCATCATAACATATAGAGCCCTCGTCTCTTCATCGGAATCGTCCAGCTTCATTGAGCCCACAAGACGCGCCACAAACACAACAGAGCAATTTGATACCGGAAAGAATGGAGGAGAATGATTGTAGAAAAATCTACTTTTATCCCTGAAGCAGGAAGACAGGGAGACGCGACCAAAGTCCATCTCAAGTAGATGCGGAGGTTACAACGGAAGGAAAGGACTTGGCCTTAGTTGATGCGAACACGGTGGACTTGTCGGGAACAAATATATACTATTAATAAAACTATTTGGCGGTTGGATGCTAGTATTGACACCTGAAAATAGTCTGACAAGATGTGTTTTTATCAACGATGAATGATTGTCTGACAATATGTTTATCATCAACGATGCATGATTGTCTGACAAAATGTTTATCATCAACGATGCATGATTGTCTGACAATATGTGTTTCACCAACAATGCATGATTGTCTGACAATATGTTTATCATCAACGATGCATGATTGTCTGACAATATGTTTATCACTAACGATGCATGATTGTCTGACAATATGTTAATCATCAACGATGCATAATGACATGGCAATGACATATGAGGAGCTCATCGCTATATTAAAAAAAAACGCAGTTTTAGACTAACCTATGACGTCACTACAAATGAAAAGGTACAGCTTGCTAATTCTCACTCCTTTCCCCTCCCTCCCTCTCTTCCCCTCCCTCCCTCTCTTCCCCTCTCGCCCCCCCCCCCACGCACATTTATATAAATATGTGAAGATATTATTTTGTTTACTTTAGCTATATTAAAAAAAAACGCAGTTTTAGACCAACCTCTGACGTCCCTACAAATGAAAAGGTACAGCTTGCTAATTCTCACCCCTTTCCCCTCCCTCCCTCTCTTCCCCTCCCTCCCTCTCTTCCCCTCTCGCCCCCCCCCCCACGCACATTTATATAAATATGTGAAGATATTATTTTGTTTACTTTAAAAAATAAATTTTAAATAGTAATTTTCGTATTAAGCTGAGAAGCAAAAACTTATTTTCTAAACACGACTCCATTGTTGTTATTAAGCTCACTCTATTTTAAACGGAAGTGATCTTGATCTATTTGACGCCGCAAATTTCAAATTTGACTACAAAAGTTGTGGTCCATTGGGAAAACACTGTTTTAATAAATTACTAGCCCATAAATCCGGCGTGGCCCGGGATTACATTTTGGACCCCATCCTAGTGTGACCTCCGATACTATTCGGACCCCGATCTCGGCACAGTCCCATTTCCCAGTGTGATCCCGATGGATCCATTCAAGGTTAGGATCCCGATCCCGGTGGGAAACCGTTTTCTGGTGGGATCCTGATCTCATTGGTATAAAGATTATGATGGGAAACTCAGTGTTACTGAGAAAACAGTGAACTCCGGGACAATAATATAGCAATGAATCGAACTAACAAAATGTCATTATCCCTTAGATCCCCCTATATATCCTGACGGAACAATTTAGAACTTTCTGGAACATTCTAGATTAAATGTAATAACCTGCTCGAAACATGTGTAAAATTACTTTTCTAATTATTTTTTGAATACGATATAAATCTTCAACATATACCATAATTATGATCCTTTTTCTTTTAAGTTAATCATGTTTAAGTTAATCATGGGGCCCCAGGGGCCCATTCCATAACTTTACCGATTTTGCTTTGCCTGAGCAAAGGGGCCCTATAAATATCTGACGGATAAATCATCTTTCTTTCGGACTTACTGGCTCAGCTTTAAACTGGTTCCAATCATATCTTTCTGACAGAACTCAAAAAGTCTCTATTTCCAACCGCTCTTCCAAACCTTCAGCCCTGTCTATTGGAGTTCCTCAAGGATCGGTCCTTGGGCCGGTCCTTTTCATCCTCTACACTAAACCTCTATCATCTCTCATTAGCCACCACTCAGTTTCCAGTCAATCATTTGCTGATGACACTCAAATCAGTGACTCTTGCTTTCCTGATCAACTTGATGCCACAATCCTTCGCATACAGGAGTGCGTGGACGATGTAAAGCGTTGGATGACTTGCAACAAACTGAAGCTAAATGATTCACTCATTCTTTCAAAATTTGACTACTGTAACATTCTTCTCTCAGGCATTCCTCAACACCACATAGAAAAACTTCAGAAGGCACAGAACTCAGCATGCAGACTCATTTTTAAATCAAAGAAACATTACCACATTCAACCACACATGCGGCAACTCCACTGGCTTCCAATATCCTCTCGCATCAAATACAAGTCTGCCAATCTTTGCTTCAACTCGTTCACTGACCCTCACTTTCCTGTCTATCTCTCTGAACTGTTGCTTCCTTACATCCCCACAAGACAACTACGTTCTTCCATTGACAGTAGAACCCTCTCAATCCCAAGAACTAAAACTAAGACCATCGGTGAACGCTCCTTCTGCTTCCATGGACCCACGTTCTGGAACCAGCTTCCCTTCCATATACGTCATAGTGAAACCTCGTCCATTTTCAAAAAGTCCCTTAAAACTCATCTGTTTAGGTCCGCCTATGACCTGTGATGCACCCTCCTTGCCCTACCTCATTTTCTGTTTCGGGTTGATCCTCAAGTGTCAAAGTGTCCTCGTTTTATAGCCATTTTCATTGTTTCTATAGAATAGTAGTTACTATCCTAGTGTCTTATTTGTATTTACTTAGTTTACATGTTTTAATAATTGTAAAGCGCTTAGAGCTTTATGATAAGCGCGATATAAAAATGCCTAAATAAATAAATAAATAAATAAATAAATAATAAAGTTAAAATTTAAAATTTGTCCCAATAAAATCTACTTTAACATACCATAGATATAGCTTTTTTAAAATTATGGAACTTTCTGGAAAATTCTAGATTGGATATTATTAGTTTTAAATCCAACGATATTTCAGTACGGAATAAGAAGCGTAATGAACAAAGCTAGGCTTAGATCCATAAATTTGCATAGAACCTATACCGTTATCTAACCCTATTGATATTCATATAACTTATAGAATATTCTTTCTTCTGGAGCGGGCGCAACCCTGACGCAAGGCGAGAAGCTGGTGTTGGCTTTGCTATCAAAACCTCTCTTGTGAGCAAGCTCCCCAGCTCTCCAAAAGGTATAAATGACCGTCTCATGACGTTGAAAATCCCCCTCTGCCATGGAAAGAAGTCTGCTACCTTAGTCATTGCCTATGCACCCACCATGACAAACACAGAAGAGACCAAAAACAAATTCTATGAAGACCTGAACACTGTTATCTCTTCCACACCGTCTGCTGACAAACTCATCATACTTGGTGATTTCAATGCACGTGTCGGCAGTGACTACACCTCCTGGGGGGGGGGGGAGTGATTGGGAAGCATGGTGTGGGAAAGAGCAAGAGCAACGGCCTACGGCTACTGCAGACCTGTGCTGAACATGGCCTTCTAATAACGAACACCACCTTCGGCCGGCCAACACCTCATCTTACTTGGTGACTTCGATGCACATGTAGGCAGTGACTACACCTCCTGGGGGGGGGGGTGATTGGGAAGCATGGTGTTGGAAAGTGCAACAGCAACGGCCTACTGCTACTGCAGTCCTGTGCTGAACATGGCCTTCTAATAACGAACACCACCTTCAGCCTGCCAACGCACAACCGGACCTCCTGGATGCACCCCCGTTCTAAACACTGGCACCTAATTGATTATCTCATAGTCAGAAATAGGGACCGCCAGGACGTGAGAGTGACTAAGGCCATGTGTGGCGCAGAATGCTGGACGGATCATCGCCTCATTGTCTCAAAGATGAAAATTCATATCCAACCTAAAAGACGACCTCAGGCCACGAAATTTCCGAAACGCCACAACATCAATAGGCTGAAGATCCCTGATGTGAGACAAACTTTAGTTGACATCCTAGATCAACACCTTAATACAATCACACTGGACAACCAGGACGCGGAAAAAGCGTGGACCATTATTCGTGAGACGGTCTATAATGTAGCCGCTGAGCGCCTCGGATCCTCTACGAGGAAACACAGGGACTGGTTTGACGAAAACAACACAGCGATGCCAATGCTACTTGTGCAAAAACGCCGAGCGTACAAGGCCCTCCATGATGACCCAATGTCAACAGCAAAGACAGCTGCACTTAGAGGCATCCACAGCAAGGTCCAGATACAGCTGCGCCCGATGCAAGATTCCTGGTTGAATTCAAAAGCTGATGAAATACAGGGCTTTGCAGACAAGAAAGACATGAAAAACTTCTACCGTGGCCTGAGAGAAATCTATGGTGTCGCCACATCAGGCTCTTCCCCTCTCCTTTGTGCTGACGGTTCTACGCTCATCACAGACAAAGAGAAAATCTTGGAAAGATGGACGGAACACTTCGAAAGTGTGCTCAATACGCCTTCCATCATTAATGATGAGGCCATTGAAAGACTCCCCCGGGTCCCAGCGAACATTTCACTGGACGACGTCCCAACTTTTGATGAGATACAGACAGCGATCCGCCAAATGTCCAATGACAAAGTACCTATATTCTACATTTATCGACTTGATTATAAGGCCTTTGATAGGGCAATAGAGGTGGCCTGTGGAAAATCATGAATAAATACAGATGCCCAGACAATTTCGCCAACATCATCCGTCAGCTGCATGATGGTATGATGGCCCGAGTGCAGGACAACGGTCAATCATCTCAAGCATTCCCCGTCACAAACGGTGTAAAGCAGGGTTGTGTTTTTGCTCCCACCCTCTTCAGTATTATTTACTCCACAATGCTGTCTGATGCGTTTAAGGACTCCACCACGGGCTTGCCAATCCGGTTTCATACGGATGGATCAGTATTTAACCTTAGGAGGCTTCAAGCTAAAACCAAGGTCAAACATACCACGATCAACGAGCTTCTGCTTGCAGACGATTGTGCTCTCAACGCTCCCTCAGAAGCCGTCATGCAACACAGCGTTGATATCTTCTCTGAGGCCTGCAATAACTTTGGCCTCACAATCAACACAAAAAAGACTGAGGTGATGTATCAGCCAGCTCCCAGTAAGCCCTACGTTGAACCCAACATCATCATCAGTGGACAGCGTCTCAACCCGGTGATAAATTTATCTACTTGGGCCACACCCTCTCTAGATCTGTCGTCATGGATGATGAAATGAATGGCAGACTCGCAAAAGCTAGTGCCATATTTGGCAGGCTCCGCAGCACTGTTTGGGACTGGAGAGGTATCAGACGAGAAACAAAGCTCAAGGTCTATAGCGCAGCAGTCCTCCCGACACTGCTCTATGATGTGAAACGTGGACAGTCTACCAGGGTCACTGTAAGAAACTGAATCATTTTCACACTACTTGCCTCAGGAAACTCCTCGACGTCAGGTGGCAAGACAAAGTCCCCGACACTGAGGTCCTCGCTAGAGCGAACCTACCTAGTATCTTCACCACTCTGATGCAGTCTCAGCTCCGTTGGATGGGACACGTAGCCCGTATGGAAGACCACCGGCTCCCGAAACAATTATTCTTCGGAGAACTCACGATAGGCAAGCCCTCCCAAAGGAGGTAAAAAAAAAAGCGTTACAAAGACTCACTGAAAGTGGCACTAAAGGCCTTCAGCATCAACCCTACTCAATTGGTGCAGACAGCCCAGGACAGAGTCAGGTGGAGAGCTGCTGTCAAGAAGGGGGCTAAATCCCATGAATAGAATAACCACAGCTGAGACACGCAGGCTTGTCCGAAAGAGCAACATTAGGTCACCGTGTGAAGCAACTATCCCAAGCCCACGGAGTCATAGATTATTCCGAGCAAGGATCGGTCTAGCAAGCCACCTACGAACTCACCGTAATCCCAACCTCCCCCTAACCGGATGACTCGATGGTCCTAGTCGACTTCGACGGACGAACAATAACACAAGGAAAAAAAACTGGGGCCCCCGACCCCGGAGAAATGGATATTATGAGTTCAGTACCCTTCGGTATTTGAATATGGATCATCATGTGTATGTGTCATAAGTTTGGTCAAGATCCATCCACTCGTCTAGGAGTGTTAAGCCTATCGATATTTATAAAGCTTATGTAAGGAAAAAATGAACTGGACCCCGGCCCCAGAGAAATGGATATTATGAGTTCAGTACCCTTCGCTATTTGAATATGGATAATAAAGTATATGTGTACTAAGTTTGGTCAAGATCCATCCACTCATCTAGGAGTATTTGTTTCTAGTATTTTTATAAAATTCATATAAGGAAAAATAAATGAATTCGGGGCCCCCGGCCCCAAACGTAATGAAATAAAAAGTTTATAACGCCTTAAGATTTCTTTTTTTATCATGATGGATATATGTGCCAAGTTTGGTCAAGATCCATAAATCCATGTAAAAGAATTTGTGGAACAAACCCACAAACAAAATTTCACTTTTATATATAATACATGATATGATATGATAACCAAACTCTGGTGACAGGTGGCATCCTCCTCTGGTAGTACCCTACTCTAGTGACATGTGGCACCCTGCTCTGATAGTACCCTACCCTGGTGACAGGTGGCACCCCGCTCTGGTAGTACCCTACTCTAGTGACAGGTGGCACCCAGCTCTGGTAGTACCCTACTCTAGTGACAGGTGGCACCCTGCTCTGTAGTACCCTACTCTAGTGACAGGTGGCACCCTGCTCTGGTAGTACCCTACCCTGATGACAGGTGGCACCCCGCTCTGGGAGTACCCTACTCTAGTGAAAGGTGGCACCCAGCTCTGGTAGTACCCTACTCTAGTGACAGGTGGCACCCTGCTCTGTAGTACCCTACTCTAGTGACGGGTGGCACCCTGCTCTGGTAGTACCCTACTCTGGTGACAGGTGTCATCCCGCTGTGAGGAGGTCTCCCCTTGTGAAGATGTCCTGCGTGTGGCACACACACCCCGCATTTTTAGTGTCGCAACTGTGTATGCTCAAAGCGCGAAGAGAAATTGCTCACAAGAAGGAAGCCAAAAATGTTGATGCCTTTTGGCAACGACTAACCTTTGAGAACAGGGATCTTTCACTTAAATTAAATCAGTGGTTCTCAACCTTGGTAATGCCGCGACCCTTTAAGAAAGTTTCTCATGTCGTGGCAGCCCCCAGCCATACAATTTTTTTTCGTTGCTACTTCGTAACTGTTAATAAATGTGTTTTTGGATGGTCTTAGTCGACCCCTGGGAAAGAGTCGTGCGACCCCCAAAGGGGTCGTGACCCACAGGTTGAGAACCGCTAAATTAAATGAACACAAAAATGAAGCGTAGAAATAATTTATTTAACGCCCAGTACTGTATGCACAATTTTCTGAATTTAAAAAGCGATAATTTTGATGTCATAGTATAAAAATGAAACACCAGTTCTATCAAATGTAAAGTGAACATTTTTAAGAGAAATCTTTTTTGTTTCATAATGTGGTTTTCATTAATTTTAGTTTTTGGAATCATTTTTTATTTTGTACATTTATAATTATAAGTGTACTCTCCATCTAAATAGATTCAATAACAATTTTGAATTTGAATATTGTAAAATTTTTCTCCCCTTTCAGATCGGGGGTAACGTCGGCGTAAAAAATTATATTTTGGGGCAACGGCTTAAAAAGTTCGCCGACAACCGCACCACAGACTTGGTGAACCCTGCACCACAGACTTGGTGACCCCTGCACCACAGACTTGGTGGCCCCTGTACCACAGACTTTGGTACCCCGGCACCACAGACTCGGTGACCCCTGCACCACATACTCAGTGACCCCTGCATCACAAACTCATGACTAAACCATTAACCACTTACGCATAAAAATCTACAGCTTAGAGTCACACATCGGGGAATGCTCTTGAGAGCAATAAACTAGTCTTATGCTATTGGAAGTTACAAATATTTTTATGCTTTTAATGAGCCACCCACTAGTCCAGATGTAGCGAACTAATAAAAAAAAAAAGTGCCAGAAATACCACGCAGACCAAAAAAAAAACAACATATATTCTAAATAAATATTTTGTAGAGTAGGTCAATTTCTATGAATGAAATGGCAATCTTACAATCTTACTTTGGAACAATATTTTGACAACTGCACCATCACATGCCCTTAGGAGGCAAACTCTGGCCACTACACCCTCACATTCCTTAGGCGGCATACACTGACCCTTGCACCATCACATGCCATAGTAGGCAAACACTGGCCACTGAACCATCACATGCCACATGAGTCATACACTGACCCCTGCACCATCACATACCCTTATGAGGCATACTTTCCCCACTGGACCTTCACCACAGGCCCTTGGGAGACATACAATGGCAACTGCATTATCCCGTGCCCTTAGGAGACATACAATGGCAAATGCATTATCCCGTGCCCTTAGGAGACATACAATGGCAACTGCATTATCCCGTGCCCCTTAGGAGACATACAATGGCAACTACACCATCACATGCCCTTAGGAGACATACAATGGCAACTGCACTACCACAGGCCCTTAGGAGACATACAACGGCAACTGCATTATCCCGTGCCCTTAGGAGACATACAATGGCAACTACACCATCACATGCCCTTAGTAGGCATACAATGGCCACTACACCATCACATGTCCTTAGGAGACATACAATGGCAACTGCACCATCAAATGTCCTTAGTAGGCATACAATGGCAACTGCACCATCACATGTCCTGAAGAGACATACAATGGCAACTGCACCATCACATGTCCTTAGGAGACATACAATGGCAACTGGTGGTAGTTTACAGGAATCATCCGTTACAATGGCAACTGCACCATCACATGTCCTTAGGAGACATACAATGGCAACTGCACCATCACATGTCCTTAGGAGACATACAATGGCAACTGCACCATCACATGCCCTCAGGAGACATACAATGGCAACTGCACCATCACATGTCCTTAGTAGACATACAATGGCAACTGCACCATCAAATGTCCTTAGTAGACATACAATGGCAACTGCACCATCACATGCCCTCAGGAGACATACATTGGCAACTGCACCATCACATGTCCTTAGGAGACATACAATGGCAACTGCACCATCAAATGTCCTTAGGAGACATACAATGGCAACTGCACTACCACTGGCCCTTAGGAGACATACAATGGCAACTGCACCATCACACTTCTCCTCAGGAGACATACAATGGCCACTGCACCATCACATGTCCTTAGGAGACATACAATGGCAACTGCACCATCAAATGTCCTTAGTAGGCATACAATGGCAACTGCACCATCACATGTCCTTAGGAGACATACAATGGCAACTGCACCATCA
>CAXITT010000973.1:44244-73340 GCA_964033795.1 Lymnaea stagnalis
GGGGGGGGGGGGGGGGAGGGGACATTAGAATATTATGATGGACGGCGGAAAAGTGTTCATTGTTGAATATTATTTTTTTTATTGATCCGCTTTTATTTTAGTGAACGTTTAAGTATTATTATTATAAATGAAAATACATGTAAAGTAACAACTAAGGAACTATTTTAAGCATTTTATCCGAATTTAAAAGTTATGAAAAAAGTTTTGGGAAAACCCAAACATCTGTTGTTTTTAGTGCGTTTCTAGTTCGTTGCTAATGTTGCGAAATAAAACTAAAACTAATTTGATCTAAATGAATACGACTAGGACGTGATAGCGCGATTGCCTATTACAGCCAAAGCTCTACGTTTCTTTTATTTAATAACCGCGAGTGACAGAACAGATTATGTATTTACCCTCTCTTAAAAGTAAAATTAATCAATAAAATTGTTTGCTTTTTAAATTATTAATAAAACAAACAAAAAATTTAGCTTTAAATTTTTAACATTCAATAAGTTTTTACTTTTTATTTATTTCAAAAATATACTTTCAAAAATATGAAGTAATTAAAACTTAATCTTTTCATATATTTTTAAAATGCCGTTTAAGTCACTGAGTGCAGCGAAACTACACAGCCAGATAGCATTCAATAATGCACTTATCACTCATCCAAAAAATAACAAACCATATGAAGTGCAAGAAAATGGGGTTTTGCGTATGTAATAGGGCTAAAATACCGTGGAGAATTTTATTAATATTTTTTTTTAACTCTGTTTGGTGGAGGGGGTGGATACAATACTTTCATTTTGCCCCAGACAGCACAAGATGCGCCTCAGAATAAATTTGATAAATAATTAACCCTCTTGGGTACATATATTATAAATCGGGGTAGGAATAAGGGTGTGTACATTTTTACGTGAAGGAAACAATATCTTAAATTCAATGATATTAGAGTGGTGAACAATATATGCTATATTCTCATTTTACAAATAAATATATGTTTATCAATTTAGAAAATCAATGACGTTAGCAAAACGTCAGTACATTTACATAAGTATACCCATTAGAGACCGACCGAAAGGGATTTTCTGATTTCGGCCGAAACCGAAACTAGGCCTAAAGTTAAAACATGACTTTTTGCCGAAACGAAACTGAAATATTTAGATATTTTGAAATTCGTTCACGTATACATACGTTAAAAATCGTCTTCTTATCCTAGTAATAACACACTAGTCTTTCTGTGTTGGTGACGTCATTATTTCTTTCGGCACCCAACCTCCCTTCTCTTCCCCCCCCCCCTTTTTTTTTTGGTGGGAGAATTTTTTTTAACCGGGTCCCTTAAAATTTTTCTTCTGCCGGGTCTCGAAGGAGAATCGCAAAAGACGTGTACATTGTCACCAAATATAATAACACACTAGTCTTTCTGTGTTGGTGACGTCATTATTTCTTTCGGCACCCAACCTCCCTTTTCTTCCCCCCCCCCTTTTTTTTTTTGGTGGGAGAATTTTTTTTAACCGGGTCTCTTAAAATTGTTCTTCTGACGGGTCTCGAAGGAGAATCGCAAAAGACGTGTACATTGTCACCAAATTCATATAAATAAACAGTTCTGCAGTAGACCTACTACATAATTATAATACGAGTCCGTGACACAGGCACAATCATGTTATTTCGTCAATAACAGAGTTTCAAGAAATGAATGGTTTGAAAAAGCCTAAGTTGGCTTAATTTTTTATTTTTTAAATAAAACAAAAATAATAAGTGAAACTTTACCATTCCCTAGGATTATGCAATAGTATTCACATTTGCCTTTGATAACATTGATGAGCATAATGATAAATTATAATAAATATCACAAATGAAGGAGTGAATAAACCTAGGGTTCCAAATTTGTTTTGTTTTTTTTTTAAATTAAAGCAAAAATAATGATTAAATATTACCACCCCTTTAGTTTTCATTCAACAAAACTGTTCACATTTGTCTAGGCCTAATTGAAATTTATTTTTTTGGAAATATGGAACCTGTAAGTCATCATGCAGCTGTGGGCAGCTTTCGCAGAGTATTAGTCATTTAACATACAATGACAGCAAGACATCGAGCACTAACGAATATCAGATTGTCGGCCTAGAGACTGACAGTCTGACTTCTGGTAGATGACCGAAAACCTCATTCACTTTCGGCCGGATGGCCGAAAGTCTCAGTCAATTTGGGCCGAAACCAAAATTAAACCGAAAGTTAACGTTTCTCTTTCGACCAAAACCGAAATTAAGCCGAAATTTAACTTTTCAGTTACGGCCGAAAACGAAACTAGGCCGAAAGTGATAAATTGGCCACTTTCTGTGCTGAAACCGAAGCCGAAGCCGAAATTCGGTCGGTTTCTAATACCCATGAAAATCAAAACCCAATCATTTTGCACAAGTGAAAATTTAAATTTCAAAATAGAGTTGGGTTAAGATTTTCTTTCAAAAAATGAAAATATATTTTTGTTTTTACTTTGCGAACAGTAAATTGGTGTATATTGTTATGAGATTAATAACATTTCTGTATTAAAAAAGACACAAAAGGCTATTACAGACGTGGAAAAATTAAGAGATTTTCTTTAGATAAAGGAATTCATTGTTTAACGATTTCCCGATAATAGAGTACCAAAAAAAACGCAAAATTTTGGTTAAATTTTTTAATGAAGATATCATTATATCAAATTCCGTTAATATAAAATATATTTAAAATGCCTTATAGAGTTTTTGTTGTAAATTTAAATGAAATTTTCATAATTTTTAGAGAAAAAAATATAATGAAGGGTTATGAAATTTGTAGTGTGGGCCCAACAATGAACAATTTAAAAACTCATGACATCTTAAGTATTTCGCAGCATATAAATTTGCAGTCAATGAACTCCTTTACTGAGAATAATGATTTAATTTGTGATCATTTAGATTTTGTAATTTAAGTTCATGTTTAGAGAAACAAAATTGTAGTTTAGGGACGCGAAAATGGGTAGGGTAGGCGCATAATATATAGCTGATAATCACTTCGCAAAACTTTTAATGATGTAATAAACGTACACATCGTTACATAGAAACTTCTTCTAAAATACGGAATTGCGATGAGTTCTCGCAATAGCAGGTTGAAATTATCGCAAAGTGGCTGTCATTATTATCTCAATAACATCGGGGGATATTTTCTAGTATTAATTAATACGTTAACAAGTTTTCAGAGCACATTATCCCAGTCTGGTCAGTGCATGAACTGTACGTATCTAGTTTCTACAAAGTGTCAGGGCTTGGAACTGTTTTCTGGTGTTTTACACTAACGCTCCAGGTCAGGCGCTCTGTTTATAATTATAATATTAATAAATAATGATTATTATAAAATACGGTGGACGTTAAGATAAACGAAGTTCAGATAATCACCGTTCAGACAACCGACATTCAGAAAACCAACGTTCAGATAACCGACATTCATATAGCCAACGTTTCGGATAATCGACGTTTGTAAAATCGACGCTACATTTTATATTGAAAGCGTTATAGATAAAGCAAGAAGTAATTAATGTCTATAAATAAATATGTATGAATGATTAAATATATTCGATTATAACCCCCTCCATATGACTATCCCCAGGCGACAGAATAGTATCGAATACGTCAAGGAAATTCCATAACCTCTTAACTAAGCATACGGCAGACTGCCAATTGGCCTAGACCAGGCGCTTATCAGCGAATCCGCTAACACTCTCTGTCTCTCTATAGTATGATGCAATCAGGAGTTGATGTTCTGTGACATTTCAATCATTCTAAGAAATAATATTGTCTGTGGCTTGGTGCCCAGTGACTGAGTTCCCAAATAGGCGGGAGTAGACGGTGATCTAGGGCACCATAGTTCCCAAATAAGAGGGAGTAGGCCATGACCTATTAGATTTTCCAAAATTTTCGGGAGCAGGCCCTGACTGATTTCAGTAAAAGGTGTACTTGAGAGGTTCTCGCGCAGATGTAAGGTACAAAAAAGAGGAAAAGCACTGACAAAAAGCGTAGTTGACAAGCCAGTAAAATCACAATCACTGGCCGGTAAGGGTGGGGAGGTGAGGCCCAGGAGATTTCGTCAGTGGCAGACAGCACGAAAGTCAGGGGCGTGCACGCTAACATGCCGAGACAGTAAACATGCGGAACACACGTGGTCTGCTGAAACGTGTAAACCGACCAAAAGTACATTACGGGAACTGGATAAACGTCTTGCAAATTGTGCAAATTGTAAATGATTAGCTTAGAAATTAATTAATCTCAGTGAAAATGTGTCAAACTGAATTAATAAAAAATAATGGTAATAAATGTAAAAATTATTCCGTGATTATTTTCGAAACGAAATAGGAATGATTTTTCGAAGCCTATATTCTTTGAATAGAACAAAATTAGAACTCTATAAACTTAGAAAAATTACCATGTAGACCGCCAAAAATAATAAAATAATTAATTCTCATGAGGGCTTTTTGGAAAACGGTGTTTGTATAGCGCCAACTGCAGAGTATGATGACACTAATGCTAGTGATCGACTGTCCAATTATATCCTACTTAAACATGCTAAACAGCACAGGTACCTGAACTAAAGGACACCCCCCCCCAACAAAACACAGGAACCCCCACCCCCACCTTTTTACTCATGCAAGATAGCATAAAATGTATTTAAAGTTAATTTTCGTACGTATAGTAATTAGATTTTATATTTTGTGTTGATAAATATTTTATTCTTTTTTTGAAAAAATCACTGTAAAGCCTACTGCTGAAATTTCTTGCGGGCAAAAAGACAAATAAAACGGAAAAGTACAAACCATAAAATGTCCATATCATTATACATATACGTACAGCATATGGACAAACATATATAAAGACACACGTAGATGTATTTGTAAATATAAGTATTTGAATGTGTTACTTATTTCTGGTATATTTCATAAATTCTTCATATTGGCAACCGAGAAAAAAAAAGGCCGTGTTTATATCTTTTTGGCAAGATAACAAGTTATACTGGCACCAAAGTTATGCCGATACCAAAGTTATGCTGGTACCAAAGTTATACTGGCACCAAAGTTATACTGGCACCAAAGTTATGCTGGCACCAAAGTTATACTGGCACCAAAGTTATACTGGTACCAAAGTTATACTGGCACCAAAGTTAAACTGGCACCAAAGTTATGCTGGCACACAAAGTTATACTGGCACCAAAGTTATGCCGGTACCAAAGTTATGCTGGTACCAAAGTTATACTGATATCAAAGTTATTCTGGTATCTAAGTTATACTGGTATCAAAGTTATACTGGTACCAAAGTTATACTTGTACCAAAGTTATGCTGGTACCAAAATTATGCTGGTACCAAAGTTATACTGGTACCAAAGTTATGTTGGTACCAAAGTTATGCTGATACCAAAGTTATGCTGGTACCAAAGTTATGCTGGTACCAAAGTTATGCTGGTACCAAAGTTATGCTGGTACCAAAGTTATACTGGTATCAACGTTACGCTGGTACTAAAGTTATGCTGGTACCAAAGTTATACTTGTATAAACGTTACGCTGGTACCAAAGTAATGCTCGTACCAAAGTTATACTTGTATCAACGTTACGCTGGTACCAAAATTATGCTGGTACCAAAGTTATACTTGTATCAACGTTATGCTGGTACGAAAGTAATGCTCGTACCAAAGTTATACTTGTATCAACGTTACGCTGGTACCAAAGTTATGCTGGTACCAAAGTTATACTTGTATCAACGTTACGCTGGTACCAAAGTTATGCTCGTACCAAAGTTATACTTGTATCAACGTTATGCTGGTACCAAATTTATGCAGGTACCAAAGTTATACTTGTATCAACGTTACGCTGGTATCAAAGTTATGCTAGTACCAAAGTTATACTTGTCTCAACGTTATGCTGGTACCAAAGTTATGCTCGTATCAAAGTTATGCTCGTACCAAAGTTATACTTGTATCAACGTTATGCTGGTACCAAAGTTATGCTCGTACAAAAGTTATACTTGTATCAACGTTATGCTGGTACCAAAGTTATGCTGATACCAAAGTTATATTCTTATCAACGTTACGCTGGTACCAAAGTTATGCTGGTACCAAAGTTATACTTGTATCAACGTTACGCTGGTACCAAAGTTATGCTGGTACCAAAGTTATACTTGTATCAACGTTATGCTTGCACCAAAGTTATGCTGGTACCAAAGTTATACTTGTATCAACGTTATGCTGGTACCAAAGTTATGCTGATACCAAAGTTATACTTGTATCAACGTTATGCTGGTACCAAAGTTATGCTGGTACCAAAGTTATGCTCGTACCAAAGTTATACTGGCACCAAAGTTATACTGGTACCAAAGTTATACTGGCACCAAAGTTATACTGGCACCAAAGTTATGCTGGCACACAAAGTTATACTGGCACCAAAGTTATGCCGGTACCAAAGTTATGCTGGTACCAAAGTTATACTGATATCAAAGTTATTCTGGTATCAAAGTTATACTGGTATCAAAGTTATACTGGTACCAAAGTTATACTTGTACCAAAGTTATGCTGGTACCAAAATTATGCTGGTACCAAAGTTATACTGGTACCAAAGTTATGTTGGTACCAAAGTTATGCTGGTACCAAAGTTATACTTTTACCAAAGTTATGCTGGTACCAAAGTTATACTTGTATCAACGTTATGCTGGTACCAAAGTTATGCTGGTACCAAAGTTATGCTGGTACCAAAGTTATACTGGTATCAACGTTACGCTGGTACTAAAGTTATGCTGGTACCAAAGTTATACTTGTATAAACGTTACGCTGGTACCAAAGTTATGCTGGTACCAAAGTTATGCTTGTATCAACGTTACGCTGGTACCAAAGTTATGCTCGTACCAAAGTTATACTTGTATCAACGTTATGCTGGTACCAAATTTATGCAGGTACCAAAGTTATACTTGTATCAACGTTACGCTGGTACCAAAGTTATGCTCGTACCAAAGTTATACTTGTCTCAACGTTATGCTGGTACCAAAGTTATGCTGGTACCAAAGTTATACTTGTATCAACGTTACACTGGTACCAAAGTTATGCTCGTAAAAAAGTTATACTTGTATCAACGTTATGCTGGTACCAAAGTTATGCTCGTACCAAAGTTATACTTGTATAAACGTTATGCTGGTACCAAAGTTATGCTGGTACCAAAGTTATACTTGTATCAACGTTATGCTGGTACCAAAGTTATGCTCGTACCAAAGTTATACTTGTATCAACGTTATGCTGGTACCAAAGTTATGCTGGTACCAAAGTTATACTTGTATCAACGTTACGCTGGTACCAAAGTTATGCTGGTACCAAAGTTATACTTGTATCAACGTTATGCTTGCACCAAAGTTATGCTGGTACCAAAGTTATACTTGTATCAACGTTATGCTGGTACCAAAGTTATGCTGATACCAAAGTTATACTTGTATCAACGTTATGCTGGTACCAAAGTTATGCTGGTACCAAAGTTATGCTCGTACCAAAGTTATACTTGTACCAAAGTTATGCTGGTACCAAAGTTATACTTGTATCAACGTTATGCTGGTACCAAAGTTATGCTGGTACCAAAGTTATACTTGTATCAACGTTATGCTGGTACCAAAGCTATGCTGGTACCAAAGTTATGCTCGTACCAAAGTTATACTTGTATCAACGTTATGCTGGTACCAAAGTTATACTTGTATCAACGTTATGCTGGTACCAAAGTTATGCTCGTATCAAAGTTATACTTGTATCAACGTTATGCTGGTACCAAAGTTATGCTCGTACCAAAGTTATACTGGTATCAACATTATGCTGGTACCAAAGTTATACTGGTATCAACGTTATGCGTATACTGAACCTCACTTCAAATACGACAAATATTAGACAAAAGACAAGAAAAGGTGAGAATTTCGGGCTAAAGTAGAGGAAAACGACTAGGGGGGGGGGGGGGGGAATAAAACACGCAGCTGTTGTTAACAATGGCATTTCGCCACCTGCTCTTCCACACTTGGAGTAAGCCAGTTTGGGGGTGGGGGTGGAGGGTTGGAGCGGATGGACTATTATCATTTTTATTTTTTTCACACCACATTTAATACTTGTGTAGCGTGAGTTTTGAAGTATTTAGCCGAGTACACCTGGTAGTCGGTACACACAAAATATCGCGCTGTTATTTAGCGCTAATGGGGTATTACCTGGATTTTTTTCCTCCGCCATTGAAAAGTGCAAGGACGGAAAAATAACCTTGTTTATCTCCAGTGAGACGCGATGGCTAACCAATAGGGCTAATCTTTCCTGTGGACGGCTTAAGTAACTTTTTTTTTTACGTTGGGTGAGTCGCTAGTAAGTGCCTGCAATAATCAGGTGTTTTTTCAAGGGCAATGAAGATAATTATGAACACACTGGATCACCCGTCGATGTTACTTATCATGTATGGCGCTTTACCCATCCCAATTCCCTCCGCCTTCCATTATCAACTCCCACAGCCAACTCCACGACCTGAAACACCATACACTGCCATTAAACCCCACCCCCAGCCCTAACTCTTCATTAAAACATTCCCATCAACTCAGTCCCTCCCAACCCCCTTCACATCATTCCTCAACCACAAACATCTAAACCCTAAACCACCCCAACCTCACAATAACAAAACTTTTAAACCCAAAGCTCTCAAACCCAAAACCTCCAACCCAGGCCTGCACAGCATGCGGCCCGCCAGCACCCATTTGGTGGCCCCAAAAGTAGCAAAATATTCTTTATAATTATTTTCTTAATAGCTTTCGCACCTGTCCTATAATTTTTCGGCCCGCACAAGTTTTACATAACGTATTACGGCCTGCCTCACATTTTGAGTTGTGCAGGCCTGCTCTAAACCCATACTTCTCACCATCCTCATAGGCAAACCTCTAAACTCCAAGCCTTACAATCCCAAACCCATCAAATTCAAACCTCTAAACCCATCTCATCCAACCCCAAACCTCTAAACACTGAACCCTTCAAGTCCAAACATCAAAATCCCAAAACCTCTCAAATCAAAACCTCTCAAATCCAAAACGTTTTAAACCAAACCTCTAAACTAGTAACCTGTAAAGCCAAAACCTCTCAAATCCAAACCTCTCAAAACAAAACCTCACAAACCGAAGTTTCTCAAACCCAAATCTCTCAAACCCAAATCTATCAAACCCAAATCTGTGTACCTAAAACCTCTCAATCTCAAACCTCTAAACCACATCCCCTTCAAAACCAAACCTCTCAAACCCAAACCTCTCAACCCCAAACCTCTCAAACCCAAACCTCTCAACCCCAAACCTCTCAACCCCAAACTCTCAACCCCAAACCTCTCAACCCCATCCCCTTCAAAACCAAACCTCTCATTCCAACACCTCTTAAAACCCATACCTCTAAAACCTAAACCTACTAAACCCAAATGTCTAAAACCCAAATGTCTAAAACCCAAATCTCTCAAACCCAAATCTCTCAAACCCAAATCTGTGTACCTAAAACCTCTCAACCCCAAACCTCTCAACCACATCCCCTTCAAAACCAAACCTCTCAACCCCAAACCTCTCAACCACATCCCCTTCAAAACCAAACCTCTCAACCCCAAACCTCTCAATCCCAAACCTCTCAACCCCATCCCCTTCAAAACCAAACCTCTCATTCCAACACCTCTTAAAACCCATACCTCTAAAACCTAAACCTATCAAACTCAAATCTCTCAACACGAAACCTCTCACACCAAACCTCTTAACACCAAAACTCAACCCCTAACCTCTCAAAAAAACGAACCTCTCAAACTAAAAACTCTCAACCACACCACTCAAACCTATTGATTCCCCCACCATCAAACTTACCACTAACCAATTCCTCATATTTTCTATCGAACGAGGACAGTCCACGTAGAATCAAATATTTTCATTTAGATTATTTTGTTCATTTACAGACTAACACTTCATTTTTTTTAAAACGGTAGTAGTAATTCATGGGTATATCAATGTCGATGTACAAAGATCTCTCAAGACAGGCGTAGCCAGGTAAACAAGGTCTGGTTTCAACATTACCTGTACTTTTGATATTGTTTGTATTACTATTATGATATGACGCATCTTCTGTGCACTTTAAAACATTTGCTCTTTCAAGTCTCTTAAAAAAATCTTTAGTTTTGACTAGACTGACCTTTAACCCGACACAACTTTAAAAGGAAACACGCCTCACTTTCCATCGATACGCTTCCTAAATCTGCAGCAGAGTGGTCTTCCTCTTGTGGGCAACTCTCTGATCCAGATGCTGGCTCTGCCATGGCTATGATGTATTGAAGATAAATAGAGCTGATGTTTTAAGTAAGGTTGCGGATCACCCGTCTGTTTCAGATGGGGCGAGCGACGTATGGTTCTGCAGCAAACGTGATCAATGTGATGGTCCGCCGACAGGCACCAGTGAACGCGCCTAGAATTACTTCTCTGCAAAAATTACTATTATTTATATTATTTTTTTAAATTGAAAGAAAAAAAAATAATGGTGGAAATTAAGTTCAAAGTGGGTAAATATCATGAATTGAGTTCAAATTGGGTAGGCTAAATATCATGAATTAAGTTCAAATTGGGTAGGCTAAATATCATGAATTAAGTTCAAATTGGGTAGGCTAAATATCATGAATTAAGTTCAAATTGGGTAGGCTAAATATCATGAATTAAGTTCAAATTGGGTAGGCTAAATATCATGAATTAAGTTCAAATTGGGTAGGCTAAATATCATGAATTAAGTTCAAATTGGGTAGGCTAAATATCATGAATTAAGCTGAGAAAAAAAAACGGTGAGATAGCCGCGTTTCTGAAATAACGTACGCAGTGGCGTAGCGGGGAGAAATTCATGAGATGCGGACCGCATCGGGTGACACCAGCTCAGGGGTGACATTCAATTGAAAAATTTCCCGACTCCAAATTACGCAAGATAAACAGTTTCCCGTTTCCAAACACTTCAATAGTAGCGACCATCAGGGCAAGACAGACTTTTCAGTAAGTGCGATCATGACTAGCACGGACACGCCCAGCCCGGTGAATTTGGAACACAGGCTTATCCTGACTTATGGCACATTGACGCCACATGGTATGAAGGTCATGTCTCTTTTCACAGCTTGAACCTAGCTCCGCCCCTCCACGTCTCGACCTATCGCAGTGGACTTACTTCTCCTCCTTTCTTTCCCTCTTCTCTATTTAATCTCTCACTCACTCACTTTCTGTCACAATTCATTTGATGCTGCCCACGGATACTACTTCTACGCTAAGTGCTATTTTTCATTTTATTCTGTTTTGGTCTACTCATTTTAAATTGAAAAATTGCATATTTACAAAGCACACCAAATTTAATAAAAAGGAAAACCGATCTTAAGTAAATTTTATAAAAAGTTCTAGGTTCATGCGCTAGAAATGAGGTGAAACTATAATTAGGTCAGAAAAAATTCCGGATTGATCATGATTCAACGACAATTGAAGTGTTCGATAAATTTGGTAAGTGGCAGGAAACCATATTTATCTAAATTATGAGAGAAAAAAGCTTTCCATTAATAACATGTGGTTGGGCGGTTCTGAGTACATGATACGAATCAGTAAAAAGTAAAAATATTGAACAAATAACTTTTTACACATTTATAGGGTTAACAAAATAATATTTTACAAAATTATCTAATTAATTTAATTTTTTCTTTTTTTTTTAAATTTGTTGAAACCAAATATATCAAAACCCTGAAATACTCAAAAATAAATATTTTCGCCGATTCATTACAAGCACAGCTCTTTACATTTGAGCACGACTGTCATACGACACAAGGTCTTTTGCATGCTGTCTGTGATTTCACGTTTATCTGATACCTTTACCTTTGGCCTGATCCAGTACCGTGGGCCCTACGTTTCTAGGAGACTCACTCTTATAGAGGCATCATGCTTTACATATTTTTAATGAATGTTGAAAGATTTTGACAATTAATTGGATTTAAAATTTCCTATTTCCCAATTTTAACTCACGATATATATCAGCACATTCCAAAATTAATATTATAAATGCGAATCAAAGTTGGACAATTTTAAAACGTTTAAAGGGGGATAAATCTCTTCAAAAAGTTTTAAGATATGAAACGAAAAAAAGTAAGGTAAGAATCAGTTTCGCAGTACAGTGGGACAAAAACGTTTGAACTGGCATTCACTTATATGCATGAAAATTACTTACTTAAGACCATTGACTTTAAACCAATAATAAACGATTCTGTTATTTATACTAAATAATTCATTCTATCTATCTGTCAATAATTATACTTTACAATCCTCTGTGATTATTTTTAGTTCATTTCTGATAATGTTTTAAAATTATTTTGGATTTTGATTGATTTTGTTTTTTGTATCAATAAATTTAATTCATCGAAGTCAACTTTATTTAATGTTAATCTTTATTTTACATTTGTATTCCTCTCGGTAAGTTGGTGGGGAGCAAGGACTGTTTGACCCTAACACTGCTTGAACATGGACGAGTGTCCCCCTTCGCCCCACTTTTAACGGCCCAGGTATGTTGTGTTGCTAGGCACCCCAGGGTATTGCTGTGCCAAGGGCCTACTATGTTGTTAAGACTGCCCTGGCCTGATCTACTTGAGGAATTTAATCTTACACAACGGTATCTGCAGACTAAAGGCTTTACTCTTGACAAAGTGGTGTCGAATTTTAAGGAATTTTAAGATTGTTTCCGTACGAGAAGTGCTGTCACTTGTTTTAACATGCTATTGAAAATGCAATTTGAAATCACAGCAATGTTGAATTTCGGTAGAGACAAAATTAAGGTTTAAGAAGAGAATAGCAGGACAATTATTTACGATCCAGCATGGGACTGAGGCTTTCTGATCTAGCTCTACTATCCTCTACTATGAAAGTGATTAATTAGACACCAACAATTTGTGTCAATATAACAATATCATTTAAGCTTTAATAATAATTATACATAATACACAATCTATTTAAAAGCTTTATCGCAGTCCAACACTTTTTATATCCCGAAAGTGATATGGTGAAGGATATTGACTTTTATCAAGTGACTGACAGGTCTGCAGCAATGAAGTCCAGTAAAGGAAAAATTTTAAAAAAAGTAAATTTAATGTAGAAATGCCGATAACTTAACGTTGTTACAGTTCTTAAATACATTTAACTACTGGCCTTAAATTTATTTTTTATGTTCTTGCCATTGATATACTGGGGACCTATTGTAACCCATCAAGGAAGCGGGCTAGAGGTTCACCATGAGTTTACCTCACCGGGTGACAGCAATCTACTTATACCACTCGACGTGTGACAGCTATCTACCTATGCCACTAGAAGTGTGACAGCAACCTACCTATGCACTTCGACGTGTGACAGCAATCTACCTATGCAACTCGACGTGTGACTGCTATCTACCTATGCCACTCGACGTGTGACAGCAACCTACCTATGCCACTCGACATGTGACAGTTATCTACCTATGCCACTCGACATGTCACAGATATCTACCTATGCAAATCGACATGTGCCAGTAACCTACTTATGCCACTCTTCGTGTGTCAGCTATCTACCTATGCTACTCGACGTGGGACAGCAACCTACCTATGCCATTCGCCGTGTGACAGCAACCTACCTATGCCACTAGACGTGTGTAGTGACACCAACCTACCATGCCACTCGACGTGTGACAGCAACCTACCTATGCAACTCGACATGTGACAGCAACCTATCTATGCCACTCGACGTGTGACAGATACCTACTATGCAACTCGACATGTGACACCAACCTACCATGCCACTCGACGGGTGAGAGCAACCTACCTATGACCCTCAACGTGTGACACCAACCTACCATGCCATTCGACGTGTGACAGCAACCTACTTATGCCAATCGACTTGTGACAGCAACCTACCTATGCCACTCGACGTGTGACACCAACCTACCACGCCACTCGACGTGTGACAGCGACCTATCTATGCCACTCGACGTGTGACAGCAACCTAACTATGCCACTCGACGTGTGTAGAGACACCAACCTAACATGCCACTCGACGTGTGACAGCGACCTATCTATGCCACTCGACGTGTGACAGCAACCTACTATGCTACTCACCGTGTGACAGCAACCTACCTCTGCCACTCGACGTGTGACACTAACCTACCTATGCCACTCGACGTGTAGTGACAACAACCTAACATGCTACTCGACGTTTGACAGCAAACTACCTATGCCATTCGACGTGTGTAGTGACACCAACATACCTATGCCACTCGACGTGTGACAGCAACCTACGATGACACTCGACGTGTGACAGCAACCTACCTATGCCACTCGACGTGTGACACCAACCTACCATGCCACTCGACGTGTGACAGCAACCTACTTATGCCACTCGATGTGTGACACCAACCTACCATGCCACTCGACGTGTGTAGTGACACCAACCTACCATGCCACTCGACGTGTGACAGCAACCTACCTATGCCATTCGACGTGTGTAGTGACACCAACCTACCATGCCACTCGACGTTTGTAGTGACACCAAATTACCAGGCCACTCGACGTGTAACAGCAAGCTACCTATGCCACTCGACGTGTGCATTAAATTTCAGACGATGAAATTCACATAATAACGGACAGTGGTGTCTATATTTATTTCATGGCAATCACACTCGTATTTACTGCCTGGCTCCATCGGAAGTATTGACATGCATATTTTCGACATGGCATAAGAGGCACCACTGTATGGTGCGTCTATGACGCACGACGCCCGTTTTTATATGTCACTGCTGTGTGAGCCTTCGTTTCGCCTCATCTTAACATTCAAAGGGAGACACGAACTTCTCACGTCTCCATTCCTATCAAGGCATCACATTACCCAGATTGCTTGGAGTAAACTAAGAAGATTGTAGGTTTTGTTAAATTTTATGATCATTTTAGTTGCCCTAGAATCCAAATTCCAGCTTTTTATGTCCTAAAGGTACATTACCACTGCGGATCTCTTGCTTGGATTCTCACCTTTCTGTAACCACGTCCTACTTCTGCAACAAATCATGAGACCACCAAGTTTCATTTACACGAGTATTTAGTTTTGCAGGATATTGTCTGCTGGCAATTTACAGCAACAATCGCATAGTATTTTTATAAATACGAATGTGTTATCATCAGCTGAAATGTCTTACCAGAGCAACTGGTAGAAAAGGGAGTAGTCATAAAAAAACCACGATTTATTTCATACATATAATTTCTATTCAATACGTATATGAAGATTGAATTTGGTTAACCAAATTTCAAGTTTGATTTTATTGCAGTGAGCTTGATAAAATAACATACTTTTTTTTTACCTTCCATGAATTATGCTGGTTTTCTTGTGTACGGCCAACTTGTCAACAAAATTGATCTCTGTCAACTTTGGCTCGTACTAGGCGCCTTCATCACAGAACTTGATGTTTACATAAACTGGCTCCAAAGGGGAAATATTTATTTTTTAGCTGAAAAATATTAAAACTATCCTAAAGGCATTTGATGCATGTGACCTCGGCCACCATTCACTAATGAGAATTAATATGGGAGAGAAGGCTTTGAATAATTTTGAAAGTAAATTACGGAAACCTTCCGATTAGTGCAAACATTATTTTGTTTTTGTCAAAAAAACGAAAGCACTTTGAGTTTTGACAATCAAAAGGCCCTAGAGTTATGGACACGTTGTTTTAAGGTCATGTCCAGAATTATGGACCCTAATACATGAGTGCACCTAGGTTAGAGACCGACGGAATTTCGGCTTCGGTTTCAGCGCTGAAAGTGGCCATTTGACCACTTTCGGCCTAATTTCGGTTTCGGCCGAAACCAAAAAGTAATTTTAAAAATCGTTTGGGGGGGGGGGGTCGGTCATCTACCAGAGCTGAGACTGTCTGTATGTAAATAGGCTGGCAATCCGAAATTCATTTTTGCTCGACGTCTTGCATAGCATTTATTAAATGTTTATTTATTATAATTTATACAAACCATTTGACCACTTTCGGCCTAATTTCGGTTTCGGCCGAAACCAAAAAGTAATTTTAAAAATCGTTTGGGGGGGGGGGTCGGTCATCTACCAGAGCTGAGACTGTCTGTATGTAAATAGGCTGGCAATCCGAAATTCATTGTTGCTCGACGTCTTGCATAGCATTTATTAAATGTTTATTTATTATAAGTTATACAACTAATACTCTGCGAAAACTGCTCACAGCTGCATGATGACCTAATTGTCCTTTCTTTCAAAAAAAAAAATGTAATTAGGCCTAGGCAAATTTAAACAGTTTTATATAATAATTTTTGTTTTAATTTTTTCAATAATAAAATTCGGAAACCTAGGTTTATTCAATTCCTTCATTTGTGATATTCGTTTTGAGTTATCTTTGATCATGCTGACCAATGTTGTCCTAGGTAAAGCTGAGTACTATTGCATGATCCGAGGGAATGGTCATATTTCTCCTCTTACTTTTTTGTTTTATTTTTATTTTTTTTAAATTAAGGAAACCTAGGATTTTTAAAATCATTCATTTCTTGAAATTCATCATTATCATGTTCATAAACATTTTAAATGACGAAATAACAAGTGTTTGCAGCATGTATCACTGGCTTGTGTTATAATTATGTAGTAAAATCTCCCCACCTAGGGAGGTGAGGGAAGTTGGTCACAGAACTAAATAATTATATCACCAGCACGGTAAGACTAATGTGTTGGTACTAGGCTAAATATTAATAATTAATACAGTGATATCTTGCCAGCTATTTATGAAAACTCAAAACATTAGCATGACGAAAGCCGCAAAACAATGTGGTGACATTTCTATAGCCTTAATACAGATCTTTAGGTGACAATTGGCTTTATTAGAGCCACAATAATTATTGTTAGGTATATGTTCTAGATTGTAATGTTATCAGAAAAGAAAAGGGCACTCAATGGTCAATTGTGCGTTAATTGTGCCCTCCTCCGTCCCCCCCCCCGGGTCAAAAGTTTCTCTTATCATATAAATTTTGAAAAAAAAATTTGAAAGAAATTTAAATTTCTTTTAAATTAAAATAGAAAAAGGCATATCATTTATTAAATGTTTATTTATTAATATTCACGATGATCTCACCTTTTTAAAAAAATGTAAATATTGATACTTCCCCCATCATTTTTTTTATGGATGTAGAATGTACGCGTGGACGAATTTCAAAGTACCTAAATATTTCAGTTTTGGCTTCGGTTTCGGCCGAAACCAAAAAGTTAAATTTCGGTTTAATTTCGGCTTCGGTCGAAACTGAAATGTTAACATTCGGTTTATTTTCGGTTTCGGTCGAAAGTCATTTTTAAATTTTCGCCTAGTTTCGGCTTTGGCCGAAATAAAAAAAAAACACTTTCGGTCGGTCTCTAATCTAGGTTACAGATCATTTTTAGAATTACACCAGGCTTGTACAATCAGTGGAAGGTCCTATTGAGTATTACGTCAGGTATGTGCGTACTTTGAGCAGGTCCTGAACGTTTACCAATCTTGTAGGTACATAAAGTATAGAATTCTTTGCTTCTTAAGGCCTAAATGTTAAGAGACACTCTTAAACAAGTGATACATGTACCAGAAACAACCGTTTTTATCTTTTTAAAAAAAAAAAATTTGTATAAATGAAAAATTGCTCGAGCACAACTCCATTGGAATTAATGTGACATTTCCCAACAGATAAAATCATATTTAACGCAACCACTACCGGACGATGTAGACCAGATCGAATGATTTATTTTCAACTCAGGCATGAACAGAATATCAACTCCGAATCGAACTATCGGTTTATATGAACCCCATGTTGAGCTCTCAGCTAAACCAACACAGCTCTAGAGCCTGTAAGCAGACAATATACTCCGTGTAATGAGGCTCCTAGACCACTCAATTCATGAATTTAATTGATTTATCGATTACACTATACTCTATAATCGCCATGTTTCAGCAACTTAAGGCTCAGTAAATAATGTTTTTATTCCTGTGATAGTAGATTTAAATTCTAACGGTGGGTGGGGGGGGGTGTCTTCATAGTAGTACAGCTACCCGACTGCATGCAGGTGTGTCAGGTAGAATGCATCAGTGTGAACGCCAAGCGAAGATAACTCCCTTTTGAACAAAATACAGGAAGCAACTTCCTTTGCAAAACTCATAAAAAATAAATAAATAAATACACAACTTCTTCTCTTCTGCTTTTCGACTGTTGGGGGGTGGTGTTTTTTTTTTATGTAAACAAGTCGCAAATTTCTATACCATAAATGCCACACAAAATGAACATCAAACCCAGAAGGAGTGGCCAAAGTCCATGATAAATCTCCACACCGTCACTCCAGAGTTATCTCATCAAACGAAAAGAAACACTTTACCTAGTTTATTTTAATGTCAAATTCTTTGTTCTAGTTCTATGAAAACAGCTCTGCCATTTGGAGGAAATCAAAACAAACATAAAAACATTTCCAATAAAATATATTTGTGAAATTACCGGCTATATCCACCGCTTCCTAACCCTTCTCCTTACAGAGAAATCTTCTCACCTTCATCGAGTATCAACAGGGCCGGCCACGGATTCTTTTATTGACACATACAAATGAATAAGGTAAAAGAAAACATTTCAAATATAGATGTTTCAAAATGTTGTCCTTTAAAAGTATTTAAACTTTATAGAACAAAAATAAAACATGATTTTGTTGTCATTATATTTTTGATAGTTTCAGCTGGCGGCTCCGCAAGAAAACCCTCAACGATGCCACAGAAAACAATCAACGACTCCACAGAAACACTCAACGACTCCACAGAAAACAATCAACGACTCCTCAGAAAACAATCTATGACTCCACAGAAACACTCAACGACTCCACAGAAAAACACTCAACGCCACAGAAAACTCTTAACGACTCCTCAGAATTTCTCAAAAACGCCACAGAAACACTCAACAATGCCACAGGAAACACTGAACTACTCCACAGAAACTCTCAACGACTCCACAGAAACACTCAAAGACTCCACAGAAACTCTCAACAACGCCACAGAAACTCTCAACAACGCCACAGAAAACTCTCAACAACGCCACAGAAAACTCTCAACAACGCCACAGAAAACTCTCAACAACGCCACAGAAAACTCTCAACAACGCCACAGAAAACTCTCAACAACGCCACAGAAAACTCTCAACAACGCCACAGAAAACTCTCAACAACGCCACAGAAACTCTCAACAACGCCACAGAAAACTCTCAACGAACGTTTACTGTAACGATGTCGAATGTTTTGAACAAAAGTTTTGTAAAAAACAAAAAAATGTGCTCACTAATGTATATCTTTCAAGAGAAGTGAAAGTGGAATGACTGACAAAATTCTGTGTAAACACGGTGTTATCAATCTTCCCCCATCTTTCAGCCATTAATCTGTTTTTGATCAACTCTATTTTTGAAGTCAGTAACACAATCCCATTATTGCAATGCCTTTTAACTAAAACAAATCAACCGTGAATACTATATCTTAGCGATGACAACAAAATATACAACATATGTCCTATGATAACTATCTTAATTATGACAACAAAACTTACAATATATGACCTATGCTTACTTATCTTAGCGATGACAACAAAACTTTCAACATATGACCTATGATAACTCTATCTTAACGTTGACATAATACTCATGATAATTATATATCTTACCGATGACATTCTAACCACATTAGATTACTTTTACCTATGACTTATTACCCATGATAAGTCTATTTTACAGATGACATATTAACCATGATAACTCTGGCATATCGATGACGTATCACCAATGCTACGACTGCACTGCATGCAACATATCACCTTGTGTCACCAACTTTCACGAGATGCTATAGATAGACGTGCCTACGTTGGGGTTGTGCGAGTGCAGACTCGGCGAACACGATCAAATGCCTAACGGATGCACTATTCAAGAAGAACGATTTAATTAATTAGTTCTAGTCTGTCACAAGATAAAAATCATTTATAAGTATTTGAAGTTTGTCGTAAGATGAAAAAATAGTGTGAAAACAGCTAAGTATTTTCTAAACTAATTAATTTTTTAAATTCCTTGGTCTAATTCGTTTTCCTTTCATCAAATCTCCTGCCATCAATATTCCATTACAACGTTCATTTACTTATCACATTTACCCCTTAACAAACATGCAGCATCATATCTCGTCTGAGTGTTATGCTTTGCTGAGGAGATCTGCTTCAAGCCAATCCCACTTCAGAAGACTGGTTTGATTGGAGTGTTTGCTGAGACTGGGGTGAACTGAGGAAATGCAGTGATTGAAAAGGGAAGATGACAGCTAAGAAAAATCTGAACACATGCGTATATCAACTGGCAAATTGTTCTACACTCATGGATTAGAAATTATTTTATTTTATCGCGTGACGAGCTGACAAAATGATTTAATGAGAATATTTCAGAGGTGAAGGTGAACATGTCGCATGTTAGCCGGGCCAGCATGTGGGGAATGGTCACGAATAACATAGGTGAACATATCTACGTCATATTTAGTGCTTGTCCATTTATATATATATATATATATATATATATATATATAATATATATAAATGAATGTGTGTATGTCTTTATGTCTCGCATGCGCTCCTACACCATTTAAGCGATTGCGACAAAACTTTGGTCAGTTGTTGTTCAAATAAATGGTCACCATTTAACTGAGTCATTAAAAACCTTATAAATTGTTCCGTTCCTAGCCCTAGGCCCTTAATTCGTTTTTTTTTCTTCTGTGAGCTTTGTAAAAAATATTTTCCACATGCGCTCCTACGCCATTTATCCGATTCCGATAAAACTTTGGTGAGATTTTGCGAGCATGCCCGTAACTGTTTATGAATTATTACAACCGTTTTAAAAAATTCAGTTTTGAGCCACGGGCTCTATGTTTCATTTTCCTTATATAGCAATATAAATATACTTTCAAACCGTATGCGCTCCTACACCAATCATACGATTGCTACAAAACTTAATGAGTTGTTGTCCATGCGCCAGTGCATTTTACTGTGGTATTTAAACACTTTAAAAAATATTCTGTTTTCGGCCGTGGCCCTTAATTCGTATTTTTTCTTATATGAGCTTTGTAAAAAATAATTTCCATATGCGCCCCTACGCCATTTATCCGATTGCAATAAAACTTTGGTGAGATATTAAGAGCACGGCCGCAAAGGTTTTTAAATTATTATAAACTTTTCAAAATATTCCAATTTGACCCAGGGGCCCCCCTATTTACGTTTTTTTTCTTATATGAGCTTTATAAATATAAATTCAAACCGTATGCGCTCCTGCACCATTCATGCGATTGCGACAAAACTTTGACGCGTTGTTATCTATAAACTTCCCATTTTACTCATTCATTACAACACTTTTAAAATATTCCGTTTTCGGCCGTTGACCCAAATTCATATTTTTTCTTATATGAGCTTTGTAAAAAATAATTTTCTATGCGCTCCTATACCATTTTTCAGAATGCGATAAAAATTTAGTTAGATCTAGATGTTGTTCTATCGCCCACTAAGGTTCTTAAATTACTACAACCGTTTTAAAATATTCAGTGTTGAGCCAGGGACCCTATGTTTGTTTCTTACAAAATGAGCTTTATAAATATAATGTCAAACCATATGCACTCCTACATCATTTAAGCGATTGCGATAAAACTGAGGTAAGTTGTTGTCCATAAGCCAGAGCATTTTTCTAAGCCATTATAACCCTTCTAAAATATTCCTTTTTGTTGGCAATTGGCCCCAAATTCGTGTTTTTTTCCTTACATTAGGAGCTTTATAAAAAATAATTTCCGTATGCGCTCCTCTACATTATTAGAATGCGATAAAATTTTAGAGAGATATTGTGCGCACGACCGCAAAAGTTTCTTAAATGATTACAACCATTTTAAAATACTCCGTTTTTATCCAGGGGTCCTTTGTTCCTTTTTTTTCTATATTAGCTATACAACTATAATTTCAAACAGAGCTAGTGCATGGATGGATAGCTTTTTAATCAAATACAAATAGTGATATTAAGTTGAGTGTGTGACATATTAACTAGGTTTCTGAAGTAATACAACAATTCTACAATATTCCATTTGTGGCGGGTTGGGGGGGGGGGCTAAATTCGATTTCCACACTTCTATTATCTATATAATTATCGTATGCATTTCTTTACCATTCATTCGATTGTGAAAAAACTGGGTCAAGTGAAATGCGACCTATCGAAAAGTTTTATAAATTAGAAAAAAAAATTTTAGAGAGATGTTGTGCGCGCGCCCGCCCGCAAAGGTTTCTTAAATGATTACAACCATTTTAAAATACTCCGTTTTTAGCCAGGGGTCCTATGTTCGTTTTTTCTATATAAGCTATACAACTATAATTTCAAGCTATACAACTATAATTTCAAGCAGAGCTAATGCATGAATGGATAGCTTTTTAATCAAATACAAATAGTGATATTAAATTGATTGTGTGACATATTAAGTAGGTTTCTGAAGTAATACAACAATTCTATAATATTCCATTTGTGGCGGGGGGGGGGGGTCCTAAATTCGTTTTCCACACTTCTATTATCTATATAATTACCGATGCATTTATATACCATTCATTCGATTGTGATCAAACTGGGTCAAGTGAAATGCGCACTATCGAAAATGTTTCTAAATTAGAAAAAACATTTTACAATATTCCGTTTGGGCCAGTGACCCTAATTTCATATTTTCTTCTAAGAGCTGTGTAACTATAATTTCAAACAGAGCTATTGCATGTGTGGAAGTAGCTGAATCCGCCGGCAATTTTTCAAATTTAGTACAACCATTGTACAATATTCCAATTAGGGCTGGGGACCCTAAATTCAATTTATTTTCTTAAATGAGCTTCATCAATATAATTTATAACGGAGATATCAACACTACCGCCCTTGAACAAATTACACATTTGTAATAAGGCAGAGAAAATACGTTTTTGCATTTTTAGTGTAGAGTGTATTTTTGTTATTTGTATAAATAAGCTTGAATTTTGTGACGTATTTTAGAATCGGAAATGACATCAAAATCGCTTCTTTTTTTTTCAACTAAGAGTTTTTCTTGAATAGAGTCTTATAATTTCGGAGTTGTTTTGTGTTATGTAAATACATTTTACATGAATCGATGGTTTCTCAAGTAATTAAATAACACACTTGAAAACGTAGGTATTGAACTATGGTCATTTTTTTACCGCTGGAATTTACGATTTATAAATTAATGAGAAACTATACAACTGGAAATCTCCTGCCAACAATGAACGTACCTATTGTGCGAGGTTTTCATGTAAAAAATGGGAGATCCTAACGTGTGAAAATTATGAACGTTAGGAATATTGTAAATTAATTGAATCAAATACAAACAGCGAATTTCATTTTGTTTGTGACCTACCAAGTTGTGTTAATTGTGAAATACCATTGCTAATAACATATGTCACAAAGCAAAAATTTCGCTGTCAAATCAAGTATGCCATCCAAACAAAAAGTTTTGGGTCAATCTAAACCTCAAGGAAAAGTAGTCCCGATCTTTCGAAACAGTTGAGCAACGGAAAGCAGGACTAGAATCCACTCGAGTACGCAATGCTCAATACCGTTCACCTGAAACAGTCGAGCAATAGAAACAAAGAATCAAAACCAGCCGAGTAGGCAATGCTGAAACCCTTTTGTCTGAATCGTTCGAGCAGCGAGAAACAAGACTGGATTCCGATAGAGTACGCACTGCTCGATCCAGACGAACACTGCATGCTGAATTAAATCTTAGTACTTTCAATTACGATGCTAATTATGATTACAGTCTTAATCCAAGTGTGGTTATTGGAAAAATAGATCAATTATGCGTGTATTGCAGTGCACTCAAATTTAAAAACGAAACACCGGGAATTTGCTGCGCGGATGGGAAAGTGAAATTGCCAGAATTACATTCACCATCAGAACCATTATCAACATTGGTATCAGGTGACAATAGCCAATCGAAACATTTCTTGGCAAACATACGCAAATGCAATTCATGTTACCAAATGACATCGTTCGGTGCAACAAATATCGTGCGCGAGAATTACATGCAAGGCCAAATTTACCATCGTGTAGGATCTCTGATGCCAATGCCAAACACAGATCACAAATGTATTCAAATGATTTCATGGGGAATACTGATGAACAAATCGATCAAGGTTGTCATATCAATACGGGCACTAAACGAGAAATCGTCGCTGCAATTCAAACGTTATTTTTGCATCACAACGAATTAATTCAAATGTATAGAATTGCACTTGAAAAGATATCGACTGATGAATACAAAGTCATAGTTAGAGCAGACTAAACACCTGTCGGCCAACATGAAAGACAATACAATGCACCAATAATTGATTAAGTGGCAATCGTTATAGTTGGCGAAGAATTTAACTCACGTGATATAATTCTTCATCGCAGAAGTGGGGATGTTCAGCGAGTCTCAGAAACTCATCGCTCATACGTTTGATTGCAATATCCTATTTATTTTGGCAAGGAGAAGATGGATATCATTTTGACATCAAATTGAGAAATTCGAATAAGAAAGTCAATGCCATGAAATACTATTCATATCGATTGATGATTCATGAGTTGGGAATGACCTCTCGGAATCGATCTGCAAACAAACTTTTCGGTCTTGATTTGCAACGAGAAACGCACTTTGATATCGAAGCATTAGGTGCGGTACATTTGTTCAAATGAATCTTCCGAAATTGGTTCCATTGAAGTTACTATTTTAAATGGAAAATTTAAACTAGGTGATGTACTTTTGCCATTCACCCCAATAATTCCAACAGATATGCCATTTGAATTCAAACACCTACAGTTTCCGATGCGACACGCGTCTACAATGACTATCTACAGGAAATGTTCCAGCAGACTGGAGAACAGCGCATGTCACTCCAATTTACAAGAAAGGGGAGCATTCCGACCCTGCCAACTATCGTCCGATATCCCTCACTAGCGTCGTCTGCAAACTGTTGGAGCACATAATCGTAAGCTCTGTCATGAAGCATCTTGAAAGCCAAAATATACTCAATGACTGTCAACATGGCTTCCGAGTCAATAGGTCATGTGAGACCCAGCTTCTCATTGGTTTTTATATTACGAGCCTGAAATTGTTTTTAACCTTAGAGAACTTCAAATTATCTCTGGTCTGATTAGCATTTCCCCAGATTTTTTTTTTTTTTTTTTTTAAATTTTAGGTCACCGCAATGAGGCGTCGAAATTTAAGGATGCTGTTGTCCTAAACACATCTTGAAGACCCCTTAAAAATATATTTTTAAAGTTTATATTTGAAGAAAAATCTAAACTCAAACTAAATTACTTTACTTAAAAATCTAAATGACCTTCAGTAAAAGGGACATTAGGGATCATTCGCTCAGTGAGGAAAAAAAGAAAGGGAAAGGGGGGGTGGTCGAGAATGTGTGACACTTTGTGACAGGGGGAGGGGAGAAAATGTTTCTAGTTTTGAAAAAAATAAAAACACTTTATATTTAATTAATTTTAAAAAACATTAATTTGAGGTCGACAGTGCCTCAGTTATCACAGGTGCTATGAAGCTCAGTTTTCTAATAATACTACATCTTAATCTGTTATTGGCAAATTTTAAAGAATAAAATATGATCTTAGTTTAGTTATGAAAGCTTTATGTATGTTTGGAATTTTTTTAGGTGTGACGTGAACCATCTTTCAAAAGGAACAGTTGAGGCGACAACACTAGACACATTTGTGTCTATTGCCTCAAGCCTTCAAACCCCTAGTGCATAATTTCCTCATCACCACCAGTAACAGAAACATTGCAAATACCATCTACATGCATAGGAGCCAAAATGATCAATAAATTGATCGTGGGCCCTTAAGATATAGAAGAAGAAGCTCAGGGACAATCGCTACAAGTTTGCGGATAAAATTTAGAAAACCCATGCTTCGCGCATGGACAGATGTATGTGGCCTGCTCTCGCGTCAGAAAATCTTCTGATTTATTCGTGTATATACCAGATGGAAAAACAAGAAAAATTTTGAGTATTTAAAAGCTCTTGAAGAAACATAATTAACATGCAAACACTTTCTTTCTTTGAGTGGCATTGCAACGCATGCCGGGTACTCGCTAGTATATATATATATATATATATACAGTGAAATACGTTAGTGCGAAAACGCTTGAAAAATCAGATAACAGAAAGCAGTAATGCGGTCCCGACAAAATATGTTCATACTTTTTTTTCTTTTAACACGAAACAAAAATCGTTTAGTACGATAAGATTTCGCTTCTCGGAATAAACAAAATACATACACCTGCCGGCGAGAATGTAAAGGGTTCGGAAATAAAAAAAGAGGCGGTGTCTCGTGTGAAAGATGGCAAACTCCAAATAAATAATGCAGTGGTCAGCAAACTCATTAGTCAATTAGTCAAATGCGTTAAAAATCACCAGCATCACAATTAAAAAATTTTTAGAGCCAAATTTCTTTTCAAGAACCTGTCAAGAACCATGTTTTTCTGAGTCAAAACAGATTTGTTGCCGAGCATATATATATATATATATATATATATATATATATATATATATATATATATATATATATATATAGTTGCGTAGCTAGCGGGTTCGGGGGCTGCGGACAGCACCGGGTGAAACCATCTAATAGGTGACACCCAAGTTAATAAATTACATACTTCCAAAGCACACTGCTCGTCTAACCGATCACACGTTAATTTTCCACACATGTAGCCAATCCAAATTCGTGTTTTATGAAAAGTTCAAGGTTGATGCGTCAACAATAAGGTGACCTTATAATTAGGTCAGAAAAACACAGTTGACCATTATTCAACGCCGATTGAACTATTCTTTAACTTTCGTAAGTTACAGGAAGCTATATTTATCTAAATTCTAAGAAAAAAGCTGTCCATTGATACCATGTGGTTGGGCGATTCTGAGTACATGAGTCGAATCGGTAAAAATTTAAAAAAAAATATATTGAACAAATAACTTTTTACACATTTATAGGGTTAACAAAATTAACAACTATTTTACAAAATTTTCTAATATCTTTTAATAAAATAATTTTATTTTATTTAAATTTTTAAAATAAAGATTTTGGCAACCGAATATTTCGAAACCCCAAAAATACTAAAAAATAAATATGTTCGCTTATTCGTCACTAGCACCACCCCTGAACATTTGAGCATGACTGTCATGCTGCACAGTTCCTTTTACATGATATCTGTGATTTCACGTTTTTCTGCTAACTTTACCTTTCGGCTGATCGACTTGAGGAAGTTACTCTTACACAACAGTATCTGCAGACTCTGCAAAATTCACTCTTTACAAAGTGGTTACCAACCCAGAGGCTAGAGAACGACCACATTTTGGCTTCAGTTTTGGCGCTGAAGGTTGCCATTTAATCACTTTCGGTCTAGTTTCGGTTTTGGTCGAAACAGAAAGTTAACTTTCAGTTTAATTTCGGTTTCAGCCGAAAGTGATTGAGACTTTTGGCCTTCTGGCCGAGAGTGACTGAGTTTTTTGGTCATCTCCCAGAAGTCATACTGTCTGTCTGTCTCTAGGCCGACAATCCGATATCATTATTGCTCGACGTCTTGCTGTCATCGTATTTTATATGACTAATACTCTGCAAAAACTGCTCAAAGCTGCATGGTGACCTACGTGTTCTATATTTCCACAAAAAAAAAAAATTATTTCAATTAGGCCGAGGCAAATGTAAACACTTTTTGTTTAATTTTTTCAAAAATAAAATTTTGAGCCCCAGGTTTATTCAATTCCTTCATTTGTCATATTCATTTTGATTTATTATTATCATGCTCATCAATTTTGTCATGGGCAAAAGTGAATATTATTGAATAATCTGAGGGAATAGTAATATTTCCACTTTTATTTTTTCTATTAAAAATAAAAAATAAAGGAAAGTTAGATTTTTAAAATTCCTTCATTTCTTGAAATTCATCATCATCATGCTCATAAACATTGTTATTGACGAAATGCCATGTGTGTGCATGTATCACGGGTTCATATTAAAATGATGTGGTATGTGTACTGCAGTCCTGTCGAGATCCGTCAGAACAATTTTAAGAGACCCGGTTAAAATTAAATAATTTCCCACACCAATTGGGGTAAGAGATGTTGGTCGCTGAACGAAATATTTACGTCATATAGATGATTATATATTAATATTCCCCTTGATCTCACTTTTTTTTTAAAGAATGTAAATATTGATACTTTCCCCATCATTTTCGATGTATGCAGAATGCATGCGTGAACAAATTGCAAAATATCTAAATATTTCTGTTTCGACGGCGGCTTCGGTGTCAGCCGAAAATCTCGTTAAGCTTTTGGTTTGGGCTTCAGTTTTCCCCGAATGTAATTTTTAACTTTCGGCCTAGTTTCGGTTTCGGCAGAAATAAGAAAATCACTTTCAGTCAGTCTCTAATTTACCAGAGGCCTTAAAATTGTTTCTGCGCGAGAAGCGATGTGACGTGGTGGAACATGCTATTAAATCGGCACTTTTAACTTCAGACTAATAATATTGAATTTTGGTAGAGTCAAGATAAAGTTTAAGAAGAGAATTGCACAGGAACTATTTACGATCCACCATGGAAAATTGGGTTAAAAAAAGGCCAAGGCTTTCTGATCTGGCTCTACTATCCTGAAAGTGATACGGTGAAGGAGATTGCTTTTGTTCAAGTGATGAACAGTTTTGGAATTTTGAAGACTAGGAAATGAACATTTTTAATGAAGTAAATTTAATGTTGAAATAATAATAACTTAACGTTGTTAAAGTTCTTAAATACAATTATCTCATGCCCTTCAATTAATTTTTTTTTTTTAATTTTTGTCATTGGTTCACTGTGGACTTATTTTAACAAGAAGAAATGTATCATACAAGGTGGGGAGGAGGGGGGTGACACCATGAGTTTACTGCACAGGGTGACACCAACCCTAGCTACGCCACTGCATATATATATATAAATATATATATATATATATATATA
>CAXITT010000973.1:74221-107079 GCA_964033795.1 Lymnaea stagnalis
TTTAATGTGATTGTTTGTTTTCATTGTTTTAATGTGATTGTTTGTTTTTATTGTTTTAATGTGATTGTTTGTTTTTATTGTTTTAATGTGATTGTTTGTTTTTATTGTTTTAATGTGATTGTTTGTTTTTATTGTTTTAATGTGATTGTTTGTTTTCATTGTTTTAATGTGATTGTTTGTTTTTATTGTTTTAATGTGATTGTTTGTTTTTATTGTTTTAATGTGATTGTTTGTTTTTATTGTTTTAATGTGATTGTTTGTTTTTATTGGTGTGTGTCGTTTGGGGGGGGGGGGTATGTTTTAACTTCATTAAAGAAGATTAACCACTCAAGCAATAGAAAATTGGGTTAAAAATTAGATATAACATTGAATTTCTTTGAAAAAAAATTTTAATGCTGAAGTAATGCTAGAAGATCGATAGCTTTGGTAAAATAAATCAGAAAATTTATTTTTCAGCTTGTATTTACACACCAAAAAAATCTCAGCTTAGACTCAGAATATTGTTTGAAAAGTTGTTTCAATGTTTTTAATAGACTCTCCAAGTAGTTGGCACCAAACTGACAGTTTTCTTAAAGAATGTGAAATTATTTCACAAAAATAACAATTGAGAATAATTGTTCAGAAGAAAAACAAATCAAAAAAGAAGGGATGTAGATTTCAAAAAAAAATCCTATTTACTTTCGCCATTTTTTAAGGTGGTTTTCTTCAGCAAAGTTGCCAGCCAAGCATAGAAGCGAGAACAAGTCGAGAGGTAGAAAGAGATTGTATCACTGTTGCCAAATAAGATAATTGGCTTACAGATCAGGTAGATCTGCGGACTTTGAGTGGTGAGAATTTAAAGTCAACAAAAAAAAAATAGTATAATAAATAATTGTAATGCAATTACTATACCATATTGTGGAGTGCCGGCTCGAATCTATATTTGATGGCATTTAATGAGAGAAAATAACTAGTTTCAGAGTTGAGGGTAAAAAATGGGGGGGGGGGGTAAAAATGAATCATGTCCCTTGATGCTAAACACTCTAGCTACGCACCGTCCATTTGCGTAGAAAGGGGGGGGATGAGATTGTTCAAACAGGTGTCCCTTTTTTTTTTATATGGATGAGATGGCATTTAATGAGAGAAAATAACTAGTTTCAGAGTTGAGGGTAAAAAATGGGGGGGGGGGTAAAAATGAATCATGTCCCTTGATGCTAAACACTCTAGCTACGCACCGTCCATTTGCGTAGAAAGGGGGAGGATGAGATTGTTCAAACAGGTGTCACTTTTTTTTTTATATGGATGAGAGGCATTTTCGGACAACTTCACGAATGGGAGAGCGGCTAAAATCTTACGCCCCCATTGTGGCACTAATAGTAGCGACGGCTTGACGCAGTGTGTCTATCGTTACCGAAATTAGCGATCATTTTCATCTGGCTGTAGGGTAGAAATTAGAGGCGCCGATAAATTTGGCTTTTATTTATATAAATTATTTATATAAATAAAAGCAAGACAAAGGTCACAAAGGTAAACCCAGTCAACCAAGAGCATATCTCTCTGGTAGGAAATGCACTGGAAGAAGTAGAGTACTTCACATACTTTGGGCAGCACTGTTAACTGAAATGGTGAAATCGAAACGAATGTCAGGGCTAGAATTGAAAAGGTTAGGTTAGCATTTGTGCTTATAAAAGAAATATGGGAGTCAAAGGCGCTGACTCTTCAAACCAAAGTCATAATTTGCAAAACAAATTTCAAAACAGTTCTTCTCTTTGGAGCCGAGAACAACAGCAAGCATTAAGCAGAAAGTACAGACCTTTATAAACACTTGCCTTAAAAAGATCGTGAGCATCAAATGGCCAAACACCATCCCTTACAAAGACTTACAAGAAAGGACATACCAGGAGCCTATTCCTGAAGACATCATAAGGAAAAGATGGAGGTGGATAGGGCACACTCTCCACAAACCACCAAATAACATCGCAAGACAATTGCTAACATGAACTCCACAGGGAAAAAGAGAGGAAACCCTAAAAATGCATGGGAACAAAGTATGGGATACACCTGGAAGCAACTGGAAAGGACAGCACAGGACCGAGATGAATGGAGAATTCTTGTAGATGCCCTGTGCACCAAACGGGGTAAGAGGCATAAGTAAGTAAAATGAATCTTGAGCGTTTGAGTGGTCTGGAATATTTTTATTATTTCAAAATCAAGAGGTGAATTTTGGAGTATAGTTGAATTCAATGTTTCTATTAGTCAGCTTAATCTGCGGAAGGACATTTTTAAGGGTCTGTGAAGGCATTATGGGACCAGTGCTATACATAAACTGAATTCACTCCAGTTGTGGCGTGCCCAAGGGTAATCATTTCGCACCAGATCATGTAGCATTGATCAGCGTGGGGGAAGGGGTGCAAAAATTGAGGGTGCTGAGGACAGTCATGCACATTTAAAATGCAGCGGTGCATATTGGCGCATACTTGAATTCGGTGTCTCTATCAGACAATTTTGTAGTCACAGTTCAAATGTTCATGTGGTAAGCGCCAAAATTAACCATAATAATTATCAAAGACATCTTTAACGCCGCACCAGCTGTGGCGCCGTTGAGGGTATGCATCCCCCCCCCCCTTTTGGGGGGTTAGCAACATAGTTTATAAATGAATTTTCAAATTGTGTTTCCATCATAAAAAGCACTGTTAACATCATTTCTACGTTAAACACAAATGAAATGGAATGGACATGACAATCGAAATGTTAGTTTACAAAATCTTCTTCTTCATCTTTTTTTTTTCTTTTTGATAGATTCTCTTCTAGAAAAAAATATTATTTTGTTTATTATTCTGATATTAAAAAGACAAAAGCAGTTGGGAATATAATAAATGAAGGCTAATAATTTTTGTAAACCTCTGTTATTCAGGAAACTTTATTACAAATGTAGCACATTTAAAGAAAATAGAAACGCTTTCGATGTAATAATTGAAAATAATTGACTTTTTTTATACGCCTGTTACATTCTTAATTAAAAAACTTACCTAAATTTTTTTTAAAGTTTCCATTTTGTATAATTCAACATTTATGGAATCGATTACATGTATAATTATGTTAGTTAAAATATTTTTTAAGCCTAATATCCTCATCCAATTTCTAATTAACACCTTTCCTTAATATAAAAGTAATGCTTTTATAATAAAATATAATTTGAAAATAAATTGCAAAAAGTGTAGACCTTTATATCGATGAAAAGGTAATTTTAATACATTGTTATTAAAGTCGTTAAACTTGTTAAGATGCAAAAAAAAATAAATGAATGAAAAATCCCTATAAATTTTAATGCGAGCATCAGGAAGTAAGATTTCGGCTTATAATCAGCCAGTATGATATTTAAAATCGAATAGTGTAAGCCTCGAGCAAGATTTGCCTTACATATACGGAACATCAAATATATCGAGTGTTGCGATATTTCATACTAGATTCCACTTATTGTAATCGGTTAAAGGGACCATATAGTATTCTTTTTAAACCGGTTTAAAATGACAATTTAGTCATTTTTAATTTTTTTAAAATATAATCGTTATATTGTTGTACACATTTTGTCCCAAGTGGGGCACTTGACTTTCTCCGGGGGGGGGGGGTCACTGCTCATGGGGCGTGGGGCTCCAAAAGTAAAGTGACTGCACTATAAATAAACCGCTTTTGATTCATTCATTTCATTTATGTAAATGGATTTCCTTGTTTAAAAAGCACACACCACGCTACAATCGCTAATTGTTCCATTTATTCCTAATGTATGTGCAAACAAACCAAAAAACGAACATTGAGATCAAACTAATCAAGTTTTTTTACAATAATTTGCCCCTACCCCACCCCACTTTTTCTCTTTTCAGCATTTTGGTTACGTCCTGATGTATGATAAGGAAATCAGTGGCAGTCATTCAGGCAGTAACTTAAAGCAAATCAGCCTTAGTGGATAGTGGATAAGAGGACTTCTTTGGCATAGAGAGGTGTTTATCTTATCGTAAGTTTCAGAAGGGGAACAATTTGAGGTCATTTTCAATCATTTTTTTTCTGGATATTTTTGTTTGACTTCCCTCTCATGATTAATGTAACTGAATAGAAAATGGTGGAGACCATAAGGTTAATGCACTTTAAATGTGCGTTTAAAGCATCTTAAAAACACATTCTTAAAGACAAGGAAATAGAGGGATTGGGGGCTGAGTTGGCGGTGAATGCAGTAAATGGGGGAGGGGAGGGGAGGGGGGAGAATTACGTTAGAGAGAATGATTGTTTCCCCTTCTGTTGAGTTGCGATGTGTTTGCAAGATGGGCCTCGGATGTTCAATGAAATTTGTAACAAATCAACTACAACATACACACACACACATACGCACGAACACACACACACATACTTATTTCCCCACACATATATACACAGAGACACACACATACATCCAGATACAGACACACACTCATAACTATATAGACTAATACGTTAGCCCACAGACACGTTCTCTTCTCATTTGGTCCCACACTCTCTCATACACTGATTACCTTGCATGAACTCATTACCACACACTTATTACCCACACATACACGTATCCCCATACACTCATTATCACATACACTAATCTATTATCGCACCGACTGTCTAAAAGAGTCACTCAAATCCATGGGCATTGACCTTGATTTGGTTGAGAAACTTGCTATGGTCCGTGCAAACTGGCTTGGCAAACTCACTGTCGGAGTAAAATCTTCAGAGAATAAGCGCACCGCTCACCGCTACTAGGAAGCAATTCAATGTGTGCATAGGTCACAGGACTCGCAGGTCACCTGCGTACTCACCGTGTAATATAGCCTTGGTCATCTTCGCATGCGAGGACGAACAACAATATCTCACAGACACATACTCAATAGATCAACACGTTCTTACACACTGATTACCTTGGATAAACGCACACACTCATAAACATACATACACACACTTATGAGCACACTCACCACCACACTTATACACTAATTATACTTATACACCACACTAATTCTTTCAAAATTTGACTACTGTAACACTCTTCTCGCAGGCATTCCTCAACACCACATAGACAAACTTCAGAAGCCACAGAACTCAGCATGCAGACTCATTTTTAAATCAAAGAAACATGACCACATTCAACCACACATGCGGCAACTCCACTGGCTTCCAATATCCTCTCGCATCAAGTACAAGTCTGCCAATCTCTGCTTCAACTCGTTCACTGACCCTCACTTTCCTGTCTATCTCTCTGAACTGTTGCTTCCTTACATCCCCACAAGACAACTACGCTCTTCCATTGACAATAGAACCCTCTCAATCACAAGAACCAAAACTAAGACCAGCGGTGAACGCTCCTTCTACTTCCATGGGCCAACGTTCTGGAACCAGTTCCCCTTCCATATCCGTCATTGTGAAACCTCGTCCACTTTTAAAAAGTCCCTTAAAACCCATCTGTTTAGGTCCGCCTATGACCTGTGATGCACCCTCCTTGCCCTGCCTCATTTTCTGTCTCGGGTTAATCCTGAGGGGGGGGTATTTGATTGTTTAACAAAAATGGGGGGGGGGGGTCGAAAGTATTTCGAAAATTAGATGTCTAGAATATGAAAACCAAACGTCTACTGTGATTTTACTTGTATTTTAAAAGGAAAATCGTTCGTCTCAGTTTAAAATCAGCATTCGCTAAGAGTGTCGTTAGATCCGTGGATTTAAAAAAATAGTCTTGAGTCTATTCTCAGAAAGCAAAAAATTATAATTAGAACAGGTGCGTTTTCTTTTCTTTTCTGAAAATAAGCCTGTATTTATGCGTTGTAAGTAGTTCTTTCTTTTTATTCTTTTTTGTTTATATTTATATATATATATATTGTTCACAATATATTGTTCACAATATATTATTTTCTTGGTAATTTTCATTCAGCTTTACAATAAAATGAGTAATGCAAGAAGAAAAAAAAGAGTTAAAATTTGGATTCATCAATAGTGCTCATATTAAATCGACCATATGTTCAGGGCAGCTATTGTTATCGTCTCCATCTTCATATTGAGCTTAGTGTGGATTTAGGGCCATAAGTGATCGGCAGCTAAACAATTTAAGCTAAACATCGGCTGGGTATAACACAAGCAAGGAGACTTGACTTTGAAGCTATCTAATTTGGAGCCTAACATAAAATCTCTGTGCAGCATTCATCTAGTGCAAGTTTCTTACTGACTTAAGTTATCTGTATTTGCGACTTCTCCTTGCTCTCTAAAATGATTAAATAATGAATAATAAATGAATTAATAAAAATTTAAAAATTTTTTGAAAATCTTTCAATTTGTGCTTCACTTTCAGTTCTCCATTCTATGCTTTAAAAATTTACTGTGTTTTCTCAATTATTTTTACGTAAAAACCTACTCATTCCTTAAGCCTACCATTTAGATTTCATTCAGTAAACCATTCAATTTTTGAATATGAAAAAATAATTACACACACATATATGGGGCATAAGAATTTTAGAAAAGCTTAGGAGGGGAATAGCACAAACAAGGTTAATCCTGTAATATAGGCCAATACGTGCCAAAGTGTCCTGGTTTTATAGCCATTTTAATTGTTTCTATAGTATAGTAGTTACTATCCTAATGTCTCATTTTTATTGTAGTTAGTTTACATGTTTTTAATAATTGTAAAGCGCTTAGAGCTTTAAGGTAAGCGCTATATAAAAATGCCTAAATAAATAAATAAATACACATTATTTACTACACACACAAACTGTTACGCACTGTCTTCTCTTGTGAGAAGTTATTCTCTTCTTTTAAGTTATGGCTTGTTCACACAGTGCACAACAAAGGACGATACCATAGAGAAATACAATAAAAAAGATACGACACCCAAAACGTTGCCAATTACAATTAATAAGATTTAATTTAGTAATAATACAATTACAAAACAAAAGAAATATAATTACAAATGATCAACTTACAGTATGGTAGAACTTGTACCGGTACACAGAGAATACAATGCGCCAATAAATAATGTACAATGGCGAAAGCGAATAAACACATAAGTACACAAAGAATAATACACGTCTCGTGAAGTCAATCCCTTATATATGTGGGTCTACCAACGCGTTTAGAAACGCCCTTACTTTTCAAATTCAATCGAGAACGTTCCACAAGCTATTAGTAGACATACTAACCATGTTTAACACGATACTTCAAAGACTAAGCCCCGCCCACAACAAACGCTACCGTCTGCTAGGGATCTAATTTGGGTCATGCAATGTTCAAGTACGGGGAAATAGTGTACTACATAACACACACTCTAATCCACAACACGCACACACTCATTACCACATACACAAACCTATTATGATACGAATACATACTCGTATTCACAAACACTCTCACACTCAAGCATTCACTAATTACGCATCATACACAATAACTTACCAAACGAACACACATACTTATAAACCATACATACACATATACACTCTTATACACTAGTTGAGGCATAAACAAGTGCTCAGTACCATATATCACCAGCTCGATTTGGGGGTGGGGGTGTGGGGGTTGATGTACTCAATACCCCCAAACCATGAAGCTATCCAAATAAAAACACCCTTATACAGATACCCTCAACTATCCAGATAGTTGCTACCGTCCATTGCCTAACCAAACGCAACACTTACAATCTTAAACCTTCATATGTTTTAAGAGAAGAAACAGAGCAGTATTTACTTGGTGGGGTTGTAATAGATTGTATTTGATAATAATTGCCACTGTAAAATGACGGAATAAGACAGTGAAAGCCGAAACTTTGAAGACTTTAATAATGATTCTATGATTGCTTTAGACACGTCAATTTCCTTGCCGAGATATATATATATATATATATATATATATATATATATATATATATATATATATATATATATATATATATATATATATATATATATATATATATATATATATATATATATATATATATATATATATATATATCTATCGGTAGAGGACTTAATCACGTCAGTTCAATCTTATTTGATGGATAAATGTTTTCTGATGAAGGTATGACATTATAATTACAATACTCCTTTCAGTATGCAGGGATCATGCCGAGATTTATTTTTCAAAAGAAAAATCTCCGCCAAGAGGGATCTAGGGATTCAATTTCTTTGACTCCCATTGGGGAGACTCTAAAAGGTCTTCAGCATAGAGATGTTTCTTGTTTTTAGCTAGGTTGGTGTCAAATGAGTATGGTTCAGGTACGTCGTTGTAAAAAATATAAAAAAGGGTGGGGGGAGGAAGCAGCTGCTTCCAATTTCAGTTAATGGGTGGAGGTATACCCCCTTCCCTCGCCCTTGCCTGCTATTGAATTGTTCCAGATAACCAAAAAAGTGTGGGAAAGGAAAAAAAAAAAAAGAAGAAAATGATTACTAAATATTCTAGATTATTTATGTATATATTAATTGTTGTGGGGTCGGGATTTTTTCTAAGGAGAAACCAAATATATATATAAAAAATGAACTAGGCTGACTATATAACGCTAACAAATAAATATGTTTACCAATTAATAAAATCAATGGTGTTAACAAATATTTGTTACATTTATATCAGTATATCCATAAATTTCAAAACGCAATCATTTTACACACGTGAAAAATAAATTTTGACAAATTGAGATGGGTTAATATTTTCTTTTTTTTTTAATGAAAATATTTATTTTGTTGTTACTTTGCAAAAGTAAAGAGTTGTGTATTTTTATGAGATTAACAATTTAATGTTTTTAAAAGACAGTCCAATCTGATATAGGCGTGAAAAAAAGTTGCGAGATTCTGCTTTGTTTTACCATTTTCTGATAATGTATAATTTTTTTAAAAAGGCAAAATGTGTTTAAATTTTTTATGAAGATATCAATATATATCGAATTCCTGTAATACAAAATATATTTATATCATATATAGAGTTTTTGTTGTAAATTTAAGATTATGATTTTTAAATACTTTGAGAGAAAAAAGTTGTAATTCAAGGGCACGAAAAGGGGTAAATCTAAAGTATTTCTCTAGCGTAGTACTTGTCCCTCAATTAACTTCTTTAGTAAGAAAAGTGATATAATTAGTGATAATTTAGACTGTGTAATTTAAGGTCATGTTTAGAGGGGGAAAAGTAGTTTAGGAGCGTGAAAGGGTGTAGGGTACGCGTATCATATATAGCAGATAAACACTTCTCAAAACTTAATGATGTTAGAAACTTAAATATCATTACATTTTAAAAGTTATGAATTGAAATGATTTTTGCAATAGCAGTTAGAAATTATCCCAAATGATCTACCGTTATTATCCCGATGACTTCGGGTCATTTATGCTAGTATATAAGAATGAGCTAGGCTGACCATATAACGCTAATATATATATATATAAGAATGAGCTAGGCTGACCATATAACGCTAAAATATATATATATAAGAATGAGCTAGGCTGACCATATAACGCTAAATATATATATATAAGAATGAGCTAGGCTGACCATATAACGCTAATATATATATATAAGAATGAGCTAGGCTGACCATATAACGCTAAAATATATATATAAGAATGAGCTAGGCAGCCCATATAACGCTAAAATATATATATATAAGAATGAGCTAGGCTGACCATATAACGCTAAAATATATATATAAGAATGAGCTAGGCTGATCATATAACGCTAAAAAATTATTCGATTTAAACACGTTCGAAATCTTAAAACCTTTGAGAAATATTTTTAAATAATTTACGGAAATCGAATTAAATTTTAATGCGCAAACATAGAATAGATCAGGTTTTATGTTAGGATCGTGAAACCACCGGGATCGGCAAACCAACAGAATAGGGATCCTACCGGAATTGGGATTCCACCGGGATAGAGATCCCACCGTATTCGGGATTCCACCTGGATTATGATACAAACGGGATCAGGATCACACCGGGATTATGATCCAACCGGGATCGGAATCTACCGGGATCGGAATACTGACGGGATCAGGAGACCACCGGTATCGGTATCATACCGGAATTGGGATCCCATATATCGGTGCGTCCTATATATCGGTACGTCCTATATATCGGTGCCTCTTATATATGGGTGCGTCTGATATACTTGTGCGTCCAATGTAAAATATTTTTTTCACAAATAGCCAAAACCCGCGTCTTATACGTGGGTGCGTCTGATATGCGCAAGAATGTGGTCATTCTTCTGTACCGAAACAAGGACATTCGGTTCAGGTTATTTTGAATTCGGTGTTACTTGCTTTAAGGACAGCTCGAAATCATTTTTCTTGGAATATCTAGGCAGAGGGCAGGAAAGGGTGTATTACACAATTACCCGGCATGCATGCTGAGAATTATCGCGTGTGGCGATTCCTCCGGTAAGAGAAAATTCCATCTACAAATTACGGGGATCACCCGGCGGGGCGCCTGCCGAGAATGGCGCCCTCGTCCCTACATGGTTATGTAATCACTTGAGAAATATAAGACCGTTAGTTCCAGGGTTTTTCTCTCACCACCCGACCCACCTCTCCACCTCTCCACACAACCACACACACCACCACTTGTTGAAATCCTCAACCCCCTACCCGCCAGCGTGACAATGTTAACCAAAGATCGAGAATTGAATAAAATCTGGCCAGAGCCACTGCGATGCTCGTGACAAACGTGTCTTGATTGATAGTGGGTGAGTGATGCTTAGGCGAACATTGTCCAATTACTGACGAGAAAAATGATTAAGGACAATGTTTCCTGTGGTTGCCTCCTTTCAGAATTTTCATCCCAGCTATGATTCCAGCAGACTAATCACACCTTTAGCTTTAGACTCAAAGGAAATTATTATCGAAATAATCCCCGAAATTCTATAGCAGACAAGCCGGATTGACATGATTCAATAGCAGACAAGCCGAATTGACATGATTCTATAGCAGACATGAATCTATACTAAAACATCACTAAAAAAATTTTTTAAAAAGGTTATATTTTTTTTTAATTAACTTTTTAAGTTTTAATTTTTAATTTTTTTTTAATTTTTAGAACTGTCTGTCTTTGGTTGAAATGAGTATTAAACTTTTAAAAAATAATTTCGAAATTAGAAACAACCTTTGCTGAACTAATGGAGTCTCAAACTTTGAAATAAAAATTGACAATTGCCAATCTTTACTTGGCTCGAGAATAAAGACGACACTTTGTGGAGAATCATGGGAAGAAAGGTTGTTTTTTTTCACATGGAAATAAGTCGTCTCATTACATTTGTATTGATTACATGACGCCCACCATAAGAAATCTAAATCGCGAGTCACTTTTGAAAATTTTGAAATTGCTTTAAATCTAACTTTTAATTTGGAAGTCCTTGACACCCAAAGGTAGGGGGGTGGGGGTTCCTTGATTTGTGGGTGGGGGGCACACTCAAAAAATTTTTTATTTTAAGTTTATTACTTTGAGCTCACCCTAAGACAAACCGTCATTGATGGGCACTAACAAGAACCGACCAACAATCAGGACTAGTTTTGACGAGCCACTAGAGAACAAAATGAAAATCAAACCATAATGAATTTATCGTTGTCCGCAACATATGGGGGGGTGTTACCAATCAGCTACTGGCCATCATTTATAGTCAATCGAGAATGGAATCGTGACCAAACTTTCATCGGTGAGAATTGATGTTGTAGTTACGGGAGGTTGGCGGTAAGAGTATAGGGGTGAGAGATGGAGTGGAGGAGATAAGGTTAACTATCAGCCACAATTAATATGTCAAAATGGGAGTGATGTTAACTCCCTGGCCAATACTCTGGGTGATGTTAGCTCCCTGGCCAATACTCTGGGTGATGTTACCTCCCTGGCCAATACTCTGGGTGATGTTACCTCACTGGCCAATACTCTGGGTGATGTTAACTCCGTGGCCAATACTCTGGGTGATGTTAACTCCCTGGCCAATACTCTGAGTGATGTTAACTCCCTGGCCAATACTCTGGGTGATGTTAACTCCCTGGCCAATACTCTGGGTGATGTTAACTCCCTGGCCAATACTCTGGGTGATGTTAACTCCCTGGCCAATACTCTGGGTGATGTTAACTCCCTGGCCAATACTCTGGGTGATGTTAACTCCCTGGCCAATACTCTGGGTGATGTTAACTCCCTGGCCAATACTCTGGGTGATGTTAACTCCCTGGCCAATACTCTGGGTGATGTTAACTCCCTGGCCAATACTCTGGGTGATGTTAACTCCCTGGCCAATACTCTGGGTGATGTTAACTCCCTGGCCAATACTCTGGGTGATGTTAACTCCCTGGCCAATACTCTGGGTGATGTTAACTCCCTGGCCAATACTCTGGGTGATGTTAACTCCCTGGCCAATACTCTGGGTGATGTTAACTCCCTGGCCAATACTCTGGGTGATGTTAACTCCCTGGCCAATACTCTGGGTGATGTTAACTCCCTGGCCAATACTCTGGGTGATGTTAACTCCCTGGCCAATACTCTGGGTGATGTTAACTCCCTGGCCAATACTCTGGGTGATGTTAACTCCCTGGCCAATACTCTGGGTGATGTTAACTCCCTGGCCAATACTCTGGGTGATGTTAACTCCCTGGCCAATACTCTGGGTGATGTTAACTCCCTGGCCAATACTCTGGGTGATGTTAACTCCCTGGCCAATACTCTGGGTGATGTTAACTCCCTGGCCAATACTCTGGGTGATGTTAACTCCCTGGCCAATACTCTGGGTGATGTTAACTCCCTGGCCAATACTCTGGGTGATGTTAACTCCCTGGCCAATACTCTGGGTGATGTTAACTCCCTGGCCAATACTCTGGGTGATGTTAACTCCCTGGCCAATACTCTGGGTGATGTTAACTCCCTGGCCAATACTCTGGGTGATGTTAACTCCCTGGCCAATACTCTGGGTGATGTTAACTCCCTGGCCAATACTCTGGGTGATGTTAACTCCCTGGCCAATACTCTGGGTGATGTTAACTCCCTGGCCAATACTCTGGGTGATGTTAACTCCCTGGCCAATACTCTGGGTGATGTTAACTCCCTGGCCAATACTCTGGGTGATGTTAACTCCCTGGCCAATACTCTGGGTGATGTTAACTCCCTGGCCAATACTCTGGGTGATGTTAACTCCCTGGCCAATACTCTGGGTGATGTTAACTCCCTGGCCAATACTCTGGGTGATGTTAACTCCCTGGCCAATACTCTGGGTGATGTTAACTCCCTGGCCAATACTCTGGGTGATGTTAACTCCCTGGCCAATACTCTGGGTGATGTTAACTCCCTGGCCAATACTCTGGGTGATGTTAACTCCCTGGCCAATACTCTGGGTGATGTTAACTCCCTGGCCAATACTCTGGGTGATGTTAACTCCCTGGCCAATACTCTGGGTGATGTTAACTCCCTGGCCAATACTCTGGGTGATGTTAACTCCCTGGCCAATACTCTGGGTGATGTTAACTCCCTGGCCAATACTCTGGGTGATGTTAACTCCCTGGCCAATACTCTGGGTGATGTTAACTCCCTGGCCAATACTCTGGGTGATGTTAACTCCCTGGCCAATACTCTGGGTGATGTTAACTCCCTGGCCAATACTCTGGGTGATGTTAACTCCCTGGCCAATACTCTGGGTGATGTTAACTCCCTGGCCAATACTCTGGGTGATGTTAACTCCCTGGCCAATACTCTGGGTGATGTTAACTCCCTGGCCAATACTCTGGGTGATGTTAACTCCCTGGCCAATACTCTGGGTGATGTTAACTCCCTGGCCAATACTCTGGGTGATGTTAACTCCCTGGCCAATACTCTGGGTGATGTTAACTCCCTGGCCAATACTCTGGGTGATGTTAACTCCCTGGCCAATACTCTGGGTGATGTTAACTCCCTGGCCAATACTCTGGGTGATGTTAACTCCCTGGCCAATACTCTGGGTGATGTTAACTCCCTGGCCAATACTCTGGGTGATGTTAACTCCCTGGCCAATACTCTGGGTGATGTTAACTCCCTGGCCAATACTCTGGGTGATGTTAACTCCCTGGCCAATACTCTGGGTGATGTTAACTCCCTGGCCAATACTCTGGGTGATGTTAACTCCCTGGCCAATACTCTGGGTGATGTTAACTCCCTGGCCAATACTCTGGGTGATGTTAACTCCCTGGCCAATACTCTGGGTGATGTTAACTCCCTGGCCAATACTCTGGGTGATGTTAACTCCCTGGCCAATACTCTGGGTGATGTTAACTCCCTGGCCAATACTCTGGGTGATGTTAACTCCCTGGCCAATACTCTGGGTGATGTTAACTCCCTGGCCAATACTCTGGGTGATGTTAACTCCCTGGCCAATACTCTGGGTGATGTTAACTCCCTGGCCAATACTCTGGGTGATGTTAACTCCCTGGCCAATACTCTGGGTGATGTTAACTCCCTGGCCAATACTCTGGGTGATGTTAACTCCCTGGCCAATACTCTGGGTGATGTTAACTCCCTGGCCAATACTCTGGGTGATGTTAACTCCCTGGCCAATACTCTGGGTGATGTTAACTCCCTGGCCAATACTCTGGGTGATGTTAACTCCCTGGCCAATACTCTGGGTGATGTTAACTCCCTGGCCAATACTCTGGGTGATGTTAACTCCCTGGCCAATACTCTGGGTGATGTTAACTCCCTGGCCAATACTCTGAGTGATGTTAACTCCCTGGCCAATACTTTGGGTGATGTTAACTCCCTGGCCAATAATCTGGGTGATGTTAACTCCCTGGCCAAATTCTGGGTGATGTTAACTCCCTGGCCAATAATCTGGGTGATGTTAACTCCCTGGCCAATACTCTGGGTGATGTTAACTCCCTGGCCAATACTCTTGTTGATGTTAACTCCCTGGCCAATACTCTGGGTGACTTTAGCTCCCTGGCCAATACTCTGGGTGATGTTATCTCCATGGACAAAAATCTGAGTGATGTTATCTCCCTGGCCAATACTCTGAGTGATATTAACTCCCTGGCCAATACTCTGGGTGATGTTATCTCCCTGGCCAATACTCTGGGTGATGTTAGCTCCATGGACAAAAATCTGAGTGATGTTAACTCCCTGGCCAATACTCTGAGTGATATTTACTCCCTGGCCAATACTCTGGGTGATGTTTACTCCCTGGCCAATACTCTGGGTGATGTTAACTCCCTGGCCAATACTCTGAGTGATGTTTACTCCCTGGCCAATACTCTGGGTGATGTTAGCTCCCTGGCCAATACTCTGGGTGATGTTATCTCCCTGGCCAATACTCTGAGTGATGTTAACTCCCTGGCCAATACTCTGAGTGATGTTAACTCCCTGGCCAATACTTTGGGTGATGTTAACTCCCTGGCCAATAATCTGGGTGATGTTAACTCCCTGGCCAAATTCTGGGTGATGTTAATAACTCCCTGGCCAATACTCTGGGTGATGTTAACTCCCTGGCCAATACTCTGAGTGATGTTAACTCCCTGGCCAATACTCTGAGTGATGTTAACTCCCTGGCCAATACTCTGAGTGATGTTAACTCCATGGCCAATACTCTAGGTGATGTTAACTCCCTGGCAAATACTCTGAGTGATGTTAACTCCCTTGCCAATACTCTGGGTGATGTTAACTCCCTGGCCAATACTCTGGGTGATGTTAACTCCCTGGCCAATACTCTGAGTGATGTTAACTCCCTGGCCAATACCCTTGGTGATGTTAACTCCCTTGCCAATACTCTAGGTGATGTTAACTCCCTGGCCAATACTCTGGGTGATGTTAACTCCCTGGCCAATACTCTGAGTGATGTTAACTCCCTGGCCAATACTCTGAGTGATGTTTACTCCCTGGCCAATACTCTGGGTGATGTTAACTCCCTGGCCAATACTCTGAGTGATGTTTACTCCCTGGCCAATACTCTGAGTGATGTTAACTCCCTTGCCAATACTCTGGGTGATGTTAACTCCCTGGCCAATACTCTGGGTGATGTTAACTCCCTGGCCAATACTCTGAGTGATGTTAACTCCCTGGCCAATACTCTGGGTGATGTTAACTCCCTGGCCAATACTCTGGGTGATGTTAACTCCCTGGCCAATACTCTGGGTGATGTTAACTCCCTGGCCAATACTCTGAGTGATGTTAACTCCCTGTCCAATACTCTGGGAAATGTTAACTCCCTGGCCAATACTCTGGGTGATGTTAACTCCCTGGCCAATACTCTGGGTGATGTTAACTTCATGGCCAATACTCTGGGTGATGTTAGCTCCCTGGCCAATAATCTGGGTGATATTAACTCCCTGGCCAATACTCTGAGTGATGTTACCTCCCTGGCCAATACTCTGGGTGATGTTAACTCCCTGGCCAATACTCTGGGTGATGTTAACTCCCTGGCCAATACTCTAGGTGATGTTACCTTCCTGGCCAATACTCTGGGTGATGTTAACTCCCTGGCAAATACTCTGAGTGATGTTGCCTCCCTGGCCAATACTCTGAGTGATCTTTACTCCCTGGTCAATACTCTGGGTGAGGTTAGCTCCCTGGCCAATACTCTGGGTGATGTTATCTCCATGGACAAAAATCTGAGTGATGTTAACTCCCTGGCCAATACTCTGAGTGATATTAACTCCCTGGCCAATACTCTGGGTGATGTTATCTCCCTGGCCAATACCCTGGGTGATGTTAACTCCCTGGCCAATACTCTGAGTGATGTTTACTCCCTGGCCAATACTCTGGGTGATGTTAGCTCCCTGGCCAATACTCTGGGTGATGTTATCTCCCTGGCCAATACTCTGAATGATGTTAACTCCCTGGCCAATACTCTGAGTGATGTTAACTCCCTGGCCAATACTTTGGGTGATGTTAACTCCCTGGCCAATAATCTGGGTGATGTTAACTCCCTGGCCAAATTCTGGGTGATGTTAACTCCCTGGCCAATACTCTGGGTGATGTTAACTCCCTGGCCAATACTCTGGGTGATGTTAACTCCCTGGCCAATACTCTGGGTGATGTTAACTCCCTGGCCAATACTCTGGGTGATGTTAACTCCCTGGCCAATACTCTGGGTGATGTTAACTCCCTGGCCAATACTCTGGGTGATGTTAACTCCCTGGCCAATACTCTGGGTGATGTTAACTCCCTGGCCAATACTCTGGGTGATGTTAACTCCCTGGCCAATACTCTGGGTGATGTTAACTCCCTGGCCAATACTCTGGGTGATGTTAACTCCCTGGCCAATACTCTGGGTGATGTTAACTCCCTGGCCAATACTCTGGGTGATGTTAACTCCCTGGCCAATACTCTGGGTGATGTTAACTCCCTGGCCAATACTCTGGGTGATGTTAACTCCCTGGCCAATACTCTGGGTGATGTTAACTCCCTGGCCAATACTCTGGGTGATGTTAACTCCCTGGCCAATACTCTGGGTGATGTTAACTCCCTGGCCAATACTCTGGGTGATGTTAACTCCCTGGCCAATACTCTGGGTGATGTTAACTCCCTGGCCAATACTCTGGGTGATGTTAACTCCCTGGCCAATACTCTGGGTGATGTTAACTCCCTGGCCAATACTCTGGGTGATGTTAACTCCCTGGCCAATACTCTGGGTGATGTTAACTCCCTGGCCAATACTCTGGGTGATGTTAACTCCCTGGCCAATACTCTGGGTGATGTTAACTCCCTGGCCAATACTCTGGGTGATGTTAACTCCCTGGCCAATACTCTGGGTGATGTTAACTCCCTGGCCAATACTCTGGGTGATGTTAACTCCCTGGCCAATACTCTGGGTGATGTTAACTCCCTGGCCAATACTCTGGGTGATGTTAACTCCCTGGCCAATACTCTGGGTGATGTTAACTCCCTGGCCAATACTCTGGGTGATGTTAACTCCCTGGCCAATACTCTGGGTGATGTTAACTCCCTGGCCAATACTCTGGGTGATGTTAACTCCCTGGCCAATACCCTGGGTGATGTTAACCCCCTAGTCCGGTTTTTCCCAAAAAATTGTGTACCATGCCCAACCTAAGCCTTTCAAAATTTATCCCCCCCCCCCCCCCCCAATGTATCATATGCATAAGTTTTAATATTCAAAAAATAGGGTTGTTCACTGAAAAAACCATCTTTGAACACACAAAATGTTTTAACATGGAACTCAATTCAATCAATTAGTCCGCGGATCAAATATTGTTGAATTAACGTCAGATTTGTTTTCTTTATTTCAGTTATTGCGCCAAGCGTCTTGATATTGTGAAATATTTTTTGTTTTTGTTGCCATGCTCATTTAAATGACTTGACTCTCACGACATTGTCAACACTAATGGCTTTCAACGGTTTCGACCATGGCTGGCATTTAATGACGTTAACAACACTAATGGCGCGGACGTGACCTGGTGGTTGACAAATGTGTTCGGGGTGTTTTCTTGACATACAAGGTCTTCATTTTGATTCCTCCCACACGGTGGGCTTTTTCATGTTCAGCGTTATCAAGGCTAGTGTTAACTTATCCATGTAAATACGAAATGTCTTCCTCCAAGCTATGCAACAAAAACAATTTTCTTTATGCAGCAAGCAGAAAGCAGCAATTTCAACTCATCGAGAGAAGAGCCTGGATTACATTACACTGCCATCCATGATTTAGTGAATTCTGACTCTAACTGACAGGTTACAGCTGAGGCTGGGCAACATTTCACCCGGATCAGACTGGATCAATCTAAAAATAAACGTTCAAATGACCTGGGAATCTCTTGGGTGCCTCAACAGAAGCCGGTGGTATGCCGAATTGATCAATTGTCTGGATTGGAGCACTTCAATTCTGGGCCCAAAACGGTGATGATGTCACTACTCCCAGTTCCCATGAGAGCCGAGCATGTCGGGAACGTAAGCAGGGATTTTTTTTAACGAAGGCCAAAAACTGTCAGTGAGCTTCCACTGGCGAGTGTTATCTCATCCAATCATTTGGATTCTTCTATCCGAGGGACCTGCTTATGTTATTATCTATCTACAGCCTTGCACGAATTCACTGTGACAAGCCTCAGAAAGTGAACCTTCCATGGTTTTGAAATTGTTCAAAGTTTAAGAGAGCCAAAATTGATAGAACAAATAAAAGATTATGCGTTTATATAAGAATGGAAAGAAAAGAAGACAAAATGTTTCCCTGTGTCGATCCTTGCTTTTACAGAATCTGCGAAGTCTACACCAACGTCATCAGACGGATGCCAGCTGAAAAAAGTTTATGTTTACGTTTCAGCTCATCTATCGTGTCCTTTTATATATAGCTTTCAGTTTATGTGTGCCAGTTTATGTATAAATGTTTGTATGTATAGCTGTCAGTGTATGTATAGGTTTAGTTTATGATTAGGTGTCTGTTTATATTTAGTGTTAGTTTATACATAGTTGTCACTTAATGTATAATTGTCACTTTATGTAAGGTATCATTTTATGTAAAAGTGTTAGTTAATGTGTAAGTCAGGTATTCTTGACCTCTGAGTCGTAATGCCCATAAAATATAGAAACATATTAATGTTTGTTTGTTGTCGTTTTTTAATTTACCTTGACACTAATCGGTCTGCCTTCTAAAAATGTGCATTAGGAAATGGCGTCAGCGAGCCGTCGAGCTAGTGCAGCTGCTCTCAGCCTGTGAGTCGCGACCCCTCATAGAGTCGAACCACCCTTACACAGGGGTTGCCTAAGACTACCGGTAAACATATTTATGAAGAAGCAAAGAAAATAATTGTATGGTTGGGGGTCACCACAACATGAGGAACTGTATTAAAGGGTCTTGGCATTAGGAAGGTCGTGAAGCACTGAGCTAGTATATTAAGCATCCCAAAGAACCCCCCTCCCCCAGGCCCAAGTGATCGGCACGCTTTCACGGCGTCAGCAGGATACTTTTCCTAGGAGTCGGGATGGTATATTAACGTCCTAAAATCTTCCCCTGCCCATCCGGGGGAAGCGTCAGGTGCCCTTTGATAAGGATTTCTACAGTTGGTATGTACCTCGCCACTTATTTACGTAGCAGCTGGGGCGAAACGGTTGCCTAGAAATAGCTTGCTCATTTGTTATGTAAGAAGGATCATCGGCATGAGGTTACCATTACCTTCCCATGCCTCATATACATTAGTGGCAACATGTAACCCAAGGCTCCTACCCTGTTTCCGCCTTTTAATTTCAGCTGCAGAGTCTCCACAGCTGATAGCCCTGTAGATGCTACCATTTTCGGCAGATCTTCTTCTTCTATATCTTAAGGGCTCACGATCAATTTATTGATCATTTTGGCTCCTATGCATGTAGATGGGATTTGCAATGTTTCTGTTACTGGTGGTGATGAGGAAATTATGCACTAGGGGTTTGAAGGCTTGAGGCAATAGACACAAATGTGTCTAGTGTTGTCGCCTCAACTGTTCCTTTTGAAAGATGGTTCCAGTCCCTGATTGTCTTGGGCAGGAATGAGCAGCTCCTATACTGGCTTCTTGCTGGTATGAGCCTGAATTGCCTGTCATGGCCTCGTCGCTGTCTATGGGGGAGAGGGACGAGTTTCTGTTTAATACTGGAACAGTGGACCAGCCCATTATTTATCTTGTACATCATGGAGAGCCTGGATTGTCGTCGTCGTTTCTCCAATGGTGACCAGCCTAGTGTTTCTAGCATGCTGCCAACACTAGAGGTATTCCTGTAGCGGTTTAGGACAAAACGTGCTGCTCGTCGCTGGACCGCCTCCAACCTGTCAATGCTCTTCTGGGTAAATGGGTCCCAGACTGAAGATGCATAATCTAAAATCGGACGGATAAAGGCTTTATATGCTCTTTCTTTCACACAGGAGTTGCCAATCTTTAGATTTCGCCTTAAGAACCCCAAGGCTTGGTTTGCTTGGTTACATACATTGTTAATATGCTCGTCCCAGCGGACCTCTCTTTGAATGGTAACACCCAGGTACTTTACGGAGGAAACTTGCTCAAGAATATGGCCGTGCAGTTTGTATTGGTAGTGTAGAGGAGTACAACTTCTAGAGATTGATAGTGTCTGGCACTTGGCAGGGTGAAATTCCATGTCCCAGCTCATCTCCCACTCAGCTAACAGATTGAGATCCTGTTGTAGCTGGTCCTGGTCAGATCTGTTGGCGATCGTCCTATACACTGCTGTGTCATCTGCAAACAGTCTTGCCTGTGATGTCAGTTTCTCCGGTAGGTCATTAATGTATGCTAGGAACAAACAGGGGCCCAGGACTGATCCCTGGGGGACCCCTGACTTCACATTGACAAAGGAGGAGCTTGTACCGCCCACCACTACTGCTTGGCGTCGGTGGCTGAGGAAGCTAGAGATCCATGTTTTAGTGGTGCCTTGAATCCCATATATCTGGAGTTTGTGTAGAAGCAAACTATGATTCACCCGGTCAAATGCTTTTGCGAAGTCCATTACTAGCACGTCAGTCTGCTTGTGGTCTTCCAGATTGGTCATCAAGTCTTCTACAAATTCGAGATACCATGCATGTCCTTTGTCTGCCAACGCAGGCGCACGCAATGCTGGTTTTGTTTCCCGTTAGCGTCAGGGGTCGTGGCAGCGCCTTTTTAGTCAGCAAGACACTACATACTTGTTGCCCAGAGCCCCTTCTAAAATATTACAATAACTATTGATCTATAATCTAGCTGTATGAGCTCTTAATGCCCCTCCCCCCGGCACACCCCCACACGTGCCAGACGCCGGGTTTTTCCGTCACCAGACCGTGCGGCGGCGTGCCGGAAACCTCCCTCCCCCCCCCTGGGTCTGGGGGACGTCCGGTCGACCGAAAACCCTGCTTTTAAGGCGTTTGCTGTCCACTCTCCCTAAGGGTCTAGGCGGGTTTGCTTCGACTCCAGATTAAAGGTGTTGTATTACAACCCCCAACGCCCAGGGAGTCTTTCGTTCGGAACATAACGTTGGGACCAAACGGTTGCCTAGGATCGGTTTCCTTACGGCCGCGTAGCTAAAATTATCGGCATGGGTTTTACCTGGCACCCAAGCATCATATCCATCAAAGGCAGCAAGTATTATGTTACAATGTTACAATCATGTTAGGGAGCCCCTACTAATAAAGTTCAATACTCGGAGGTCGAGATTCTATCTCTTAGGACCTTGGCCATGAAACATAGCCTAGTAGTCCCTGGGGACTCCGGCCATACGTCACGGCCTTGAGTAGCGGGGTTTGGGCAGGTTGCTTCCACTCATGAGGGGACAGTTTTGCGTGACAGCCCCCCTTGCCCATTGAGCCTTACGGTCTGGACGTAGGGTTGGAACAGCTTTGCTTGCTCTCCGGAGATGACGTTGCGTTGCCACCCCCATTGCCCAGGGAGCCGTACGTTCCTTGGTGTGGCACGGTTTTCCTTCCACTCCGGGAGTAGTCACAAGCTTAACTTTCTCCCACAGTTCCTGGGAGTCGTGTGGACATGGGTTAAAACGGCTTTACTTCCTCTCCGGTGGAGGCGTTGCGTTACCTCAACCTACCGTTCGGGGAGTGGTTCGGTCTGGACTGTGTCGGGACGAAACGGTCGCCTAGGAGCGGCTTTCTCAAGGCCGCATGTTTTTAATCCTCGGCGAGGGTTTTTAAAGAAAACTCATGCCTCATATCCATTATCGGCAACACGTCATCATGTTAGCGTGCAACTTCCGTCGCGTTGGAAGTCATGCGTTTGACTGGGATTTTTTAGCTTCAGAGGGATAAACTCCCCATACTAGTCGGGCACGCCACGAAGAGGCAAAATCCCATGTAACACAACTCGAGCAAGTGATGCTGGGCAACAGCCTCACAGAGCTCAGCTGCTGCCCGCCCAGGGAGCCCCTACTAATAAAGTTCAATACTCGAAAGTGTCGAGATTCAATCTCTTAGGACCCCGGACACGATTTTTACGGCGCGCCTCATCTGCTGGGCGCTACCGTAAAGGAGATCATTTAGGCAAGCTTCCGGATTCCTACCGTCGGCCCCCATCCCACTATTCGGACACGTGACCACCAAGTGGGCTGCTGTCTCCTCCTCTAGTCCACACTGCCGGCACAATGGTTCCCTTCTGTTGTTGAGTCAGTGGAGGTAACTGCGCAGTTCTCATCTGTGTGGTAAGGCTTTGTTCTCCACGACTAAGTTCCCACCAGGGGTCGCTTTTGCTTGGCCGCTGCATTTTCTGGTAAAGCTGTCGTCCAGTGGCCCCCGTGTCCCACCTTCTATGCCATTTCTCCTTGAAATGGTCTTTCACCCAGGCGTTGACTCCCAGCTGAGTCATGGGTTTGATTGGTTGAGGTAGGGCCGCGCCTTCTTTGGCTAAGAAGTCCGCCCTGTCAGGAAGCGACGCCTCCCAGTGCGAAGCCATAAACTGTAAGACTTCTTTAGAGCCATGTGCATGGATGGAGCCTACTGTTTCCAGAACAGCTGTAACCATTTTTGATCCCACCGATCTCCCGCCCCCCCCCCCCCCATGTGTTCGAGAGCAGAACGAGAGTCGGTGAAGACCACAACGTCCGGGAAGGACTTTCTTTTCGCTAGCCGTTGGTGAACCCTCTTAAGAGCTACCAGTATCGCCTCGATTTCCGCATCGAGGCTCGTTGCATTACCTCCGCATGGGCCTGATAGTTCCTCTGCGGGATACTGGATGAGGACACCGTAGCCACTACGCTTTTCCCTCGCGAAGCACAAGCCGTCTGTGAAGACTTTGACCAGGCTGTTCGGGTAAGCTTCAATCGTGCGTCGTACAGCCTCTGATGGTTCTAGTTGAGGACTGTCTTTGCTGGCTTTAGCGTCAATCATGTCCAGTCGAATGTCTGGCTGGGAGAGGCTTTTGTGAGGTCCCCGCGCGGGGATCACATTCACTTTCTCCCTGTTTCCGGGTAAAATAACGTCTTCTTCAAGACTGTGCACCGTGTCCATGAAGGATGGTCTCTTCAATCTAGACTTTTTAACCCATTTGTCCTGTAATTGGAAACAGGGTTCTTCCCTTCCCATGCGTCGGTAGCGTTCTACCGTCGTAAGGACTGCCTTCTCCCGCCTGACCTCGAGCGGTTCGACATTGGCCATGACCTCCACCGCCGCCGTGGGTGTGGTTCGTATTGCCCCGCATACAAACCTTAGAGCTCGGTTTTGGATGCGGTCCATTTCCTCTAGAGCCGTGCGGCTCGCGAAGGTCTGGACGGGCATACTGTAGTCCATAGTTCCCCTCACACTGCTGAGGTAAAGCGACCTCAACAGTCTTGCGTCTGCGCCCCATCTAGTGCAAGCCAACTTTTTCACCAAGCCCAGTTTTTGTGAAGCTTTGGCGCACAGTTCGTGTACATGGTTGTGAAGTCGGAGTTTCTGGTCCAACTTTACCCCCAAGTAAACTGGTGTCCTGTCCCATAACAAATCTTTCCCGTTTATGGAGAGATTTACATCTACCTTAAGCGCCCTCCTTCCATTTTGTGAATTTAGAGTAAACCGCCTTCTCGGTGTTCACAACCATTTTCCACCGTCTCGCATAGTCTTCGATGCTATGCAGATCATTTTGCAGCCTGTTCTGCAGATGGTTGATGTCCCTGCCAGAGGTCCAAATATAAAACATTCGAAACTTAATACTTCTGTGTATCAGAACAAAGTCATTTTCCAACGGCAATACTTTAAAAAAATATATTAAAAAATTCCCCATCAAGTTCCATTTTATATTTGAAATACGGCGCTTTCCGACCGAATAGTTCGAAATCATGCCCGTAATCTCCAGTGACAGTTTGGACCATCTCTTGCATTAGCGATTCAATCCAGGACATGTTTTGGGCCTGTCTCACGACTGGACGTGTATGAATACAAATACCTCAGGCTAAGGCACCTCATTGCAATAAATAAGTCATCAAGTATATTCCCTAGAGTGACCTACTGACCCAAGTCTTCTCCTTGCTCGCGCCTATCAGATATTCATATCTAATAAAACAACACTTGATCCAAAAGAGTAAATAGCAGGGAATAAATCGTGACACTGCGTGAGCGTGGGTTGGGAGGGGAGGCGTCCTCTAAAATTATGGGCTTCTACGGCTAAAAGGGATATACATCAAAAACCATTGCATGTTTTTTTAAATGTAGTTGCCGTCAGCGAATCCAGAGAGTTTTAAAAAAAAATGTTTAATACATAACTCTTATTACTGAGTTGTTGAATGTTGCATTCTTACATTTAGCGCCTTTACATTTTATGATCTACTTGTTGTGTGACTTTTTTTTTTTTTTTTTTTTTTTTTTTTTTTTTTTTTTTTTTTGTTTTGTGATTTTTTTTTTTTTTTTCTTTTTTTTTTTTTTGTTGTTTCTTCATTAAGCACAGATATTAAAACTATGATTTGATTTGATGTTTCCTTTAATTTAAAGTGTAAGTACAAACTAGATCCATTTAATACACTTTGAAAGTAGAATTTGTTTTCATCTCAGACAATAGTCTTAAAAGAAACAAAAATTAACTTCCGGTAAGATTGGATTCGTTTACATGTTTTTGCGATGAGGACTATTTCTTTGACTATGACGTCATTAGTCCACTAAATCCTCAACAAACTGTGATTTATCAACTAAAATGTCATCATTGCTGGTCAAGGGATGAGCCAAAAGTAACTGTCTATGTTTAGCTAATTATGTGATTTCGGGGTTTGTACTGCCTTGTTGCTATTCAGCGCCATGTTTGTTACCACTTCCTGTCCTACTTAAAGCGTAGCAAAGCTCTATTCCTGCATGTGCTCTCAGACTGATACACACCGGCCAGCTATGTTCAGATAGACAATATTACATTAGATAACATTGTGGAAACGGCTCTTGCAAATAAATTGTTCACCTGTGATGCCAAAAGACCAGAAATAGGCGCTTTATATGATAATTTAGACTTCGGTAAGAAGAGAGTTGAGGTACAGCTGGTACTGCTCACTTCGTGTTTCTAGACATTTTACATAGAGCATCTCGAGCTTGCTCTACTCAGAGGCCCTTAGGCCGTCAAAGACTGGTACTATTGTATCTAGTCTGCCTCCTCCTGGCTAATTCGTACTCTCCTGAACCCAACTCTGGACCGAAAGTCACTACGAGTGCTGGCTATCCTCGCTTGCATACCCCTCATGTTCCAAATCCCAGTCATCATGGATCTGGGAACATGTGACCTTGCGGTACGGTGGGCGGACAGAGGCGTTGCCTGCGAACAACGTGGGCAATGGTTCCATCGTCAATGCCAAAGCATCGACACAGCTAATTACAATCAACATGCTGAAAATTCTGGCGTGCCGTGGTACTGTACTGTCGGCGGTGGCCAGATTAGCCAGTCTGTGTTTAATCTCCATAGTGCAGGGACAGACTCTACCTTCCCAGATTTCTCTCTGAATCCCCCTATCTCCACACCAACGGACATTCTAAGTTTTCAGCCACCACACTTCTCAACTTAAATGCGCTGTAGCCAGCAAGACAACTGGAGACACAGATCATTGCGCATATTGCATGTGAACTTTCAGTTTGAAATCGTGAAGAGAGAATAGATAGCAAACCTGATCAACAGCCTAAAACCTCACATCATACTGAACACAGAAACATGGCTGAATCCCTCCATAGCCAACGCACAGGTTGTACAGAAGAGACAAAGGAGAAGTTCGTCTTGCTGTCCATCACAACCTGGACTGCCAATCTGTTCGAGAACTAGATGTTGACGACTGTGAGCTCCTGTGGGTGAAAGTGAAACCGGAGGGTAGACGCACACTTTACGTTTGTGCCTATTACAGACCCAACACAACAGATGAACCAAGCCTGAGGAGGCTCCAGGTATCGCTTCACAGAGTAACACAGTCGAAGAACGCTTTTCTCCTTATTGGGGGGGGGGATTTTAACTTTCCTGGTTGGAACTGGCAGAATCCTTCCTTGAAGCTCAAGTCTCTATATCACTATGATCTGAAACAGCTGGTTAAAGAACTCAAGAAAGGGGGAGGGGGGGACACTCTTCTTCTTCTATATATTAAGGGCCTACGATCGATTTATTGATCATTTTGGCTCCTATGCATGTAGAGGGGATTTGCAATGATTCTGTGCCTTGTTTGATTGATTGATTGGATACGTATATAGCGCTGGTAACCATGCTACTTTAGCATGCTCACTGCGCTCTGATTTACTTAAATATATTTAAACAGAAAAGTTTTAAAATGTTTCTTAAATGATTTTTTTTTATCATTTTCAATTCCCCTCAATGATTGAGGCAAACTGTTCCATAATTTTAGCGCTATCGCTTCAAAAGTGCGCACTCCGTAAGACTTTTTCTTTGTTCATCCACACTGGGAATTTTCAGTAAGGATTGTGTTGTAAGGATACATGTTAATAAATCAGTTCTTTAAGATATTCCGGTGCAGAGCATTCTATGCAGCTGTACGCCAGGGACAGAATTTTGTAGTTAATGCGCTCACTCACAGGAACTCAATAGAAATCTCGTAGAACTGGGGTTATGTGGTCTTGGTGTTGATGAAGATATTTAACTGGTTGCAAGGGCTACTTTGTGAGGGCATCATGCAGTGGAGGTTGGAAGACCTGAGGCAATAGACGCAAATGTGTCAAGTGTTGTGGCCTCAACTGTTCCCTTTTAAAGCTTGTTCCGGTCCCTGGTTGTCTTTGGCAGGAATGAGCAGTTCCTATACTGGCTTCTTGCTGGCATGAGCCGGAATGCCTGTCATGGCCTCGTCGCTGTGTATGGAGGAGAGGGACGAGTTTCTGTTTAATGCTGGAGCAATATACCAGCCCATTATTTATCGTTAACATTATGGAGAGCCTGGATAATCGTCATCGTTCCTCCAATGGTGACCAGCCTAGTGTTTCCAGCATGCTGCCAACACAAGACATATTCCTGTAGCCAGGATAGTAGAGTTTAAAAAGATGTGTTTTGAGTGCAGTTTTTGAAGGCTGTGATGGTCGGTATATTGCGGATGTGTAATGGAAGAGAATTCCATTGTTTAGGGGCACAGAAAGAGAAAAATCATTCACCGTATGTTTTTGTGCGAGTCTTGGGGACAGAAAGGATACGCTCGTCTGCGGAGGAACGAAGCTGTCGAAGGGGTGAATAGACACAAATAAGTTCGGTTAGATAGGAAGGGCAGGAATTCAAGAAAAAGTAGTGGCAGAGAACAGAGTGTTTGTAGTCAATCCTTGCTTGTACAGGGAGCCAATGAAGTGAATAAAGTCGTGGTGTGACGTGATCACATTTTTTTTGCATTTAGAACTAACCTAGCAGCTGAGTTTTGAACCTTTTGTAATTTTTCTGTGAAGTGTTTTGGTGAACCTGACAGAAGAAAGTTGCAATAGTCAAGACGAGAGAGAACAAGAGCACAGACTAGGGTTTTTGTTTCACTAACTGTGAGGCATTGGCGGGTGGAGCTTATCTGAAGGATAGCGGTGTATGCAGACTGACAAATGTGAGAGATATGTTTATCGAGAGACATGTTGTTAGACAGAATATAACCAAGATTCGTAGCGGAGAATGTAAACTGTAAGTCGAAATTCCCAACTTGAAATGAGGTGGGAAGAGCTGAGCTAGAGGATGATATGTGATCGTGTAATATAGAGTGTTTCCGTTTTGTCATCGTTAAGTTTCAACTTGCTGAGTGTCATCCATGACTTGATATCACCAATCCTCTCCCACAAAGTCCGGATAGCAGAATCGACAAGAGATGGATGGGTATGCTTGTATAGCTGCGTGTCATCTGCGAATGATTGGCTCTCCACAGCATGCCTCCCGAGCAAGAAGAGCAGTGGCCTGGTATACATCGTGAATAGAACTGGGCCTAAAACGGACCCCTGGGGCACTCCGTACACCAAGTCAGCCCTGCCGGAGAGACAGCCATCGACAGAGAACGCCTGCTTCCTTTAGGAGAGGCCAAAACTGAATCAGAAATTCCAAAGTAATTTTCTAGAGTTTTGTAAAGGGTATCATAATCAACAGTATCAAAGGCCACACTGAGGTCTGAGAGGATCAGCATGGAGATAACATCGCTGTGCTGTCCAATGCGAGCAAGAGATCATTGGTGACTCTCAAGTGAGCTGTCTCAGTACTATGGAAAGGTCTATAGACCGACTGATTAGGACTGAGAAGAGAGTGGTCGTTTACGAAAGCAAAAGATTGTTTTAGAACTAGCTTTTCAATGACTTTAAATAAAAAATATAAGTTAGATAATGGCCTATAGTTGTTGTTTTTTTATTATTTTCATCCAGAACAGGCTTCTTAATCAATGGTTTGATGTCAGCTGACTTACAAAAAGAAGGAACAGTGCCAGAAGACAAGCTTTCATTGACTATGTGGGTTATCGTTGGGAGCAAATAATCTAACGATACTTGCACATGTGAGTTATTTCAATAAAAATGTTTATCAACATGATAATGATAGATTTCAATGAATGAATTGAATAAGACTAAGTTTCCGTAGTATTTAAATAATGGAAATTTTACCATTACCTATGATTTTTTTTTCCACAATACTATTCGCCTATGACAAAATTTATGAGCATAAAAATGATCGATCAAAAGGAATGTCATAAAGGAATGAATTGGGTAAACCCAGGGTTCCTAAATTTTATTTTTAAAAACATTGAAACAAAAAAAAATATTTAAATATTAACTTTCCTGAACTTTTTGTCCACAAAACTGTTCACCTTTAGCTAAGCCTCATTGAAAATTTATTTTTGGAAATACTGGAGAAGTAGGTCATCCTGCAGCTGTAAGCAACATTCGCAGAGGATTAGTCATATATCATATGATGACAGCAAGACATAATCTAGCAATAATTAATATCTTATTGCCGGCCAACCGATATGACAGTCCGTTTCGGCTGAAACCGAAAATAATTTTTTTTTTCTTTCGGCCGAAACCAAAATTGTGATCTAATGACAACTTTTGGCGCCAAAACAGAAACCAAAGTCGAAATTCGGTCGTTCTCTACTTTCAAAATACGGCTTGATATGACGCCTTGGAACGAACACACACTCACGCAGCCTGCAGTGTTGACGTGTGTACTGTCTGATCATGCCAATAATTCACTTGTCTTGGTTGTGTGATGTGTTGGAAAGTCTTCCGGGCTAGGAAGTCTTCACACAAACTTCTTGGACTGAATATCTTGTTTCCAGCTCAGGTCGTTCATTTTCTGCCGGTTCTCAAAGTATTGGCGTAGTCTTTTCCATGATATCCATAAATGATTGGAACTAGCCTCTTCAGGGTGATCAAGAACTTGTCATCCACGAACGTGTCATTTAGAACCTGACATCCAGGTCGTATTATATTCAACCTGACTCCAAAAATACTTCTACTTAAAGCATATCTTTTTAATAAAGCTTGAATTCCCAAACGTTTTTTTATCAAGCTTGAAATTCTGAGTCCAAGCCATTGTCATCTAGAATCTCGAATGTCAAATTGAACACTCATTTTTTCATCACAAACTTGTCATGAAATTTCTGACATTGACCTCGTCGAATTTATCATTTAGAAGTAATTATTTAACCTCGAACTCTTAATCTTCAAGTTTGACATCCGGAAATCGCAAGCCACAAATAAACCTTTTGATACATTTACGAAACATTTAGGGTCTAGGTAATTTTTGTTCTTGATGATTCTCAGGTCTGAAAAATTAAGAACCATTACTGCCATTGGTCGCCCCGCAAGTTACAAGTGGCACGTGCAAAGCAAGTGCTGAAATTCAAACAGCCATTCATAGATCAGGTCGCCCAACGATCATTTGCTTCCGGGCCCTACCCACCCCTCTATTCCCATGATCCGTTCTAATCAAGATATTGGACAAGGACAAGAGCTATCAGGGAGCAAACATGAATGAATATCTCATCTTGATTAGCATTAAGCTCGGTTCATTCGATATCCTCCGCTGTGAACTCCTCCACCGCGTGTCGCCCTCTTCAGCGTCCCCATCAACTATCCTTGTTGAAAATGCCTCTTCTATCAAAGGTATAGATCTGAGATAAATGAATTATAATGTTAATATATTTTATATAATGTTTGTTTAAAGCCGATGCTGACAAAGGGAGATAAGGGCTTCAAGGGCAGTTAATACATCAGATGAAGTCTCGTAATTTAAGTTTCACTGCCATGTCAGCCAACTTTAAAATAATTATAACCTTAAATTAGAACAAAACATTTTTTAGTAAGGAATGTTGCTAGACCGGAATTTTATTTGAATGAAACTTTGTTTGAATGAAAGTTTGTTTGAACGGAAGTTTGTTTGAAAGGAAGTTTGATCGAACGGAAATTATGCACAACAATTTAAATTATAAATTAGATTCGAAAAATTAAAATTTCCTCATTGCTCACTTGCACCTTCCTTGAATTTGTATTATAGTTGCCGAACAAATTTCATGAAGAATAAACTTCCTTTCGAACAACTTTCTTTCGAAAATATTGGTTTCAAACAAATTGGCTTCAAACAAATTGGTTTTAAACAAATTGGTTTCAAACAAAATGGTTTCGAACAAATTGGTTTCGAGCTAATTTCCAGTAACATTTTTATATAGTTTAACAAAGATTTGGCGTATCACATCTCGTCTGACTTATTTTATCACATCTTGTCTGACTTATTTCATCACTTCTTGTCTTACTTATTTCATCACATTTTGTCTGAATTATTTCATCACATCTTGTCTGACTTATTTTATCATATCTTGTCTGACTTATTTCATCACATCTTGTCTGACTTATTTCATCACATCTTGTCTGACTTATTTCATCACATTTTGTCTGAATTATTTCATCACATCTTGTCTGACTTATTTTATCATATCTTGTCTGACTTATTTCATCACATCTTGTCTGACTTATTTCATCACATCTTGTCTGACTTATTTCATCACATCTTGTCTGACTTATTTCATCACATCTTGTCTGACTTATTTCATCACATCTTGTCTGACTTATTTTATCACTTCTTGTCTTACTTATTTCATCACATTTTGTCTGACTTATTTCATCACATCTTGTCTGACTTATTTTATCATATCTTGTCTGACTTATTTCATCACATCTTGTCTGACTTATTTCATCACATCTTGTCTGACTTATTTTATCATTTCTTGTCTGACTTATTTCATCACTTCTTGTCTTACTTATTTCATCACATTTTGTCTGACTTATTTCATCACATCTTGTCTGACTTATTTTATCATATCTTGTCTGACTTATTTCATCAAGTCTTGTCTGACTTATTTTATCATATCTTGTCTGACTTATTTCATCACATCTTGTCTGACTTATTTTTATCACATCTTGTCTGACTTATTTTATCATCTCTTGTCTGACTTATTTCATCACATCTTGTCTGACTTATTTTATCATATCTTGTCTGACTTATTTCATCACATCTTGTCTGACTTATTTATCACATCTTGTTTGACTTATTTCATCACATCTTGTCTGACTTATTTTATCACTTCTTGTCTTACTTATTTCATCACATTTTGTCTGACTTATTTCATCACATCTTGTCTGACTTATTTTATCATATCTTGTCTGACTTATTTCATCACATCTTGTCTGACTTAATTCATCACATCTTGTCTGACTTATTTTATCACTTCTTGTCTCACTTATTTCATCACTTCTTGTCTTACTTATTTCATCACATCTTGTCTGACTTATTTCATCACATCTTGTCTTACTTATTTTATCATATCTTGTCTGACTTATTTCATCACATTTTGTCTGACTTATTTCATCACATCTTGTCTGACTTATTTCATCACATCTTGTCTGACTTATTTCATCACATCTTGTCTGACTTATTTCATCACATCTTGTCTGACTTATTTCATCACATTTTGTCTTACTTATTTCATCACATCTTGTCTGACTTATTTTATCATATCTTGTCTGACTTATTTTATCACATCTTGTCTGAC
>CAXITT010000973.1:110827-122184 GCA_964033795.1 Lymnaea stagnalis
ATCACATCTTGTCTGACTTATTTTATCACTTCTTGTCTGACTTATTTCATCACATCTTGTCCGACTTATTTTATCATATCTTGTCTGACTTATTTCATCACATCTTGTCTGACTTATTTCATCACATCTTGTCTGACTTATTTTATCATATCTTGTCTGACTTACTTTATCATATCTTGTCTGACTTATTTCATCACATCTTGTCTGACTTATTTCATCACATTTTGTCTGACGTATTTCATCACATCTTGTCTGACTTATTTTATCACATCTTGTCTGACTTATTTTTATAACATCTTGTCTGACTTATTTCATCACATCTTGTCTGACTTATTTCATCACATCTTGTCTGACTTAATTTTATCACATCTTGTCTGACTTATTTTATCACTTCTTGTCTGACTTATTTCATCACATCTTGTCTGACTTTTTTATCACATCTTGTCTGACTTATTTCATCACATCTTGTCTGACTTATTTTTATAACATCTTGTCTGACTTATTTCATCACATCTTGTCTGACTTATTTCATCACATCTTGTCTGACTTATTTTTATCACATCTTGTCTGACTTATTTTATCACTTCTTGTCTGACTTATTTCATCACATCTTGTCTGACTTATTTTTATCACATCTTGTCTGACTTATTTTATCACTTCTTGTCTGACTTATTTCATCACATCTTGTCCGACTTATTTTATCATATCTTGTCTGACTTATTTCATCACATCTTGTCTGACTTATTTCATCACATCTTGTCTGACTTATTTTATCATATCTTGTCTGACTTACTTTATCATATCTTGTCTGACTTATTTCATCACATCTTGTCTGACTTATTTCATCACATTTTGTCTGACGTATTTCATCACATCTTGTCTGACTTATTTTATCACATCTTGTCTGACTTATTTTTATAACATCTTGTCTGACTTATTTCATCACATCTTGTCTGACTTATTTCATCACATCTTGTCTGACTTAATTTTATCACATCTTGTCTGACTTATTTTATCACTTCTTGTCTGACTTATTTCATCACTTCTTGTCTGACTTATTTCATCACATCTTGTCCGACTTATTTTATCATATCTTGTCTGACTTATTTCATCACATCTTGTCTGACTTATTTCATCACATCTTGTCTGACTTATTTCATCACATCTTGTCTGACTTATTTTATCATATCTTGTCTGACTTATTTTATCATATCTTGTCTGACTTATTTCATCACATCTTGTCTGACTTATTTTATCATATCTTGTCTGACTTATTTCATCACATCTTGTCTGACTTATTTCATCACATCTTGTCTGACTTATTTTATCATATCTTGTCTGACTTATTTCATCACATCTTGTCTGACTTATTTCATCACATCTTGTCTGACTTATTTCATCACATCTTGTCTGACTTATTTCATCACATCTTGTCTGACTTATTTCATCACATCTTGTCTGACTTATTTCATCACATCTTGTCTGACTTATTTCATCACATCTTGTCTGACTTATTTCATCACATCTTGTCTGACTTATTTCATCACATCTTGTCTGACTTATTTCATCACATCTTGTCTGACTTATTTCATCACATCTTGTCTGACTTATTTCATCACATCTTGTCTGACTTATTTCATCACATCTTGTCTGACTTATTTCATCACATCTTGTCTGACTTATTTCATCACATCTTGTCTGACTTATTTCATCACATCTTGTCTGACTTATTTCATCACATCTTGTCTGACTTATTTCATCACATCTTGTCTGACTTATTTCATCACATCTTGTCTGACTTATTTCATCACATCTTGTCTGACTTATTTCATCACATCTTGTCTGACTTATTTCATCACATCTTGTCTGACTTATTTCATCACATCTTGTCTGACTTATTTCATCACATCTTGTCTGACTTATTTCATCACATCTTGTCTGACTTATTTCATCACATCTTGTCTGACTTATTTCATCACATCTTGTCTGACTTATTTCATCACATCTTGTCTGACTTATTTCATCACATCTTGTCTGACTTATTTCATCACATCTTGTCTGACTTATTTCATCACATCTTGTCTGACTTATTTCATCACATCTTGTCTGACTTATTTCATCACATCTTGTCTGACTTATTTCATCACATCTTGTCTGACTTATTTTATCATATCTTGTCTGACTTATTTCATCACATCTTGTCTGACTTATTTCATCACATCTTGTCTGACTTATTTTATCATATCTTGTCTGACTTATTTCATCACATCTTGTCTGACTTATTTCATCACATCTTGTCTGACTTATTTTATCACTTCTTGTCTGACTTATTTCATCACTTCTTGTCTTACTTATTTCATCACATTTTGTCTGACTTATTTCATCACATCTTGTCTGACTTATTTCATCACATCTTGTCTGACTTATTTTATCATATCTTGTCTGACTTATTTCATCACATCTTGTCTGACTTATTTTATCACATCTTGTCTGACTTATTTTATCACTTCTTGTCTGACTTAATTTTATCACATCTTGTCTGACTTATTTCATCACATCTTGTCTGACTTATTTTATCATATCTTGTCTGACTTATTTTTATCACATCTTGTCTGACTTATTTCATCACATCTTGTCTGACTTATTTCATCACATTTTGTCTGACTTAGTTCATCACATCTTGTCTGACTTATTTTATCACATCTTGTCTGACTTATTTCATCACATCTTGTCTGACTTATTTTTATAACATCTTGTCTGACTTATTTCATCACATCTTGTCTGACTTATTTCATCACATCTTGTCTGACTTATTTTTATCACATCTTGTCTGACTTATTTTATCACTTCTTGTCTGACTTATTTCATCACATCTTGTCCGACAATTTCATCACATCTTGTCTGACTTATTTCATCACATCTTGTCTGACTTATTTTATCATATCTTGTCTGACTTATTTTATCATATCTTGTCTGACTTATTTCATCACATCTTGTCTGACTTATTTTATCATATCTTGTCTGACTTATTTCATCACATCTTGTCTGACTTATTTCATCACATCTTGTCTGACTTATTTCATCACATCTTGTCTTACTTATTTTATCATATCTTGTCTGACTTATTTCATCACTTCTTGTCTGACTTATTTCATCACATCTTGTCTGACTTATTTTATCATATCTTGTCTGACTTATGTCATCACATCTTGTCTGACTTATTTCATCACATCGTGTCTGACTTATTTTATCATATCTTGTCTGACTTATTTCATGACATCTTGTCTGACTTATTTCATCACATCTTGTCTGACTTATTTCATCACATCTTGTCTGACTTATTTCATCACATCTTGTCTGACTTATTTTATCACATCTTGTCTTACTTATTTTATCACTTTTTGTCTGACTTATTTCATCACATCTTGTCTGACTATTTTATCACATCTTGTCTGACTTATTTTTATCACATCTTGTCTGACTTATTTCATCACATCTTGTTTGACTTATTTTATCATATCTTGTCTGATATATTTATCACATCTTGTCTGCCTTATTTAATCACATCTTGTCTGACTTATTTCATCACATTTTGTCTGACGTATTTCATCACATCTTGTCTGACTTATTTTATCACATCTTGTCTGACTTATTTCATCACATCTTGTCTGACTTATTTTTATAACATCTTGTCTGACTTATTTCATCACATCTTGTCTGACTTATTTCATCACATCTTGTCTGACTTAATTTTATCACATCTTGTCTGACTTATTTTATCACTTCTTGTCTGACTTATTTCATCACATCTTGTCCGACTTATTTTATCATATCTTGTCTGACTTATTTCATCACATCTTGTCTGACTTATTTCATCACATCTTGTCTGACTTATTTCATCACATCTTGTCTGACTTATTTCATCACATCTTGTCTGACTTATTTCATCACATCTTGTCTGACTTATTTCATCACATCTTGTCTGACTTATTTCATCACATCTTGTCTGACTTATTTCATCACATCTTGTCTGACTTATTTCATCACATCTTGTCTGACTTATTTCATCACATCTTGTCTGACTTATTTCATCACATCTTGTCTGACTTATTTCATCACATCTTGTCTGACTTATTTCATCACATCTTGTCTGACTTATTTCATCACATCTTGTCTGACTTATTTCATCACATCTTGTCTGACTTATTTCATCACATCTTGTCTGACTTATTTCATCACATCTTGTCTGACTTATTTCATCACATCTTGTCTGACTTATTTCATCACATCTTGTCTGACTTATTTCATCACATCTTGTCTGACTTATTTCATCACATCTTGTCTGACTTATTTCATCACATCTTGTCTGACTTATTTCATCACATCTTGTCTGACTTATTTCATCACATCTTGTCTGACTTATTTCATCACATCTTGTCTGACTTATTTCATCACATCTTGTCTGACTTATTTCATCACATCTTGTCTGACTTATTTCATCACATCTTGTCTGACTTATTTCATCACATCTTGTCTGACTTATTTCATCACATCTTGTCTGACTTATTTCATCACATCTTGTCTGACTTATTTCATCACATCTTGTCTGACTTATTTCATCACATCTTGTCTGACTTATTTCATCACATCTTGTCTGACTTATTTCATCACATCTTGTCTGACTATTTTATCACATCTTGTCTGACTTATTTTTATCACATCTTGTCTGACTTATTTCATCACATCTTGTTTGACTTATTTCATCATATCTTGTCTGACTTATTTCATCATATCTTGTCTGACTTATTTCATCATATCTTGTCTGACTTATTTCATCACATCTTGTCTGACTATTTTATCACATCTTGTCTGACTTATTTTTATCACATCTTGTCTGACTTATTTCATCACATCTTGTTTGACTTATTTCATCATATCTTGTCTGACTTATTTCATCATATCTTGTCTTACTTATTTCATCACATGTTGTCTGACTTATTTCACGCCAAACGTTGACATTTCCAAGGTAAAGCTTTTGATTAAATTGTTTAATATAAAATACACTCTTTTTTTTCAATGACCAAACAGACAATGCAATTATATTTTTAAAGTTTATATTTGAGCGGCAATATCTAACCCTTCATATCAATTAAAGAGTTTGTATTTATTTTTATTTCTTACGCAGAAGAGGAAAGTTAATCTTCCGATCTCTGAGTTTTTTTTAAATAAAAGGTCACCTTGCAGACGACAACATGAATTGTGAATATCTCAAATACTCGACATTTTCGACAAGTTTTAAATATCAAAAACCATGTAATACATTTCCATATAATATATATATCCATGAAATAAATATCCATGTAATACATATCCATGTAATACATATTCATGTAATACATATCCATGTAATACATATCCATGTAATACATATCCATGTAATACATAGGTCGTCAGATTAAATATATTAAATAATTTTCTATTATTTTGACGTACAATTATATCTATTTATTTCATTTTTTTTTGGGGGGGGGGGGTTTATTATTTTAAAACACTTAACCCATTTAGAGTTTAGATTTGAGACTTTAGAGTTTAGATTTNTAGACTTGAGACTTTAGAGTTTAGACTTGAGACTTTAGAGTTTAGACTTGAGACTTTAGAGTTTAGACTTGAGACTTTAGAGTTTAGACTTGAGACTTTAGAGTTTAGACTTGAGACTTTAGAGTTTAGACTTGAGACTTTAGAGTTTAGACTTGAGACTTTAGAGTTTAGACTTGAGACTTTAGAGTTTAGACTTGAGACTTTAGAGTTTAGACTTGAGACAATGTGGTATCAAAATGTAAAGGGAAATAATTTGGTTAATTGTTCCATCTCGTTGATGCGCTCTTCAAATCTGATGATGCTTAAAGTACAAGCAGTAATATGCGATACGATCTGGATCTCATTCATTTGATGCCATGCCCACGTGACTAGACACTCAATGCAGGGATGCACCTGGAGCAAGTAATATTGCGCCAACCAGTGCAGGCTGTCTAATTAGGTAAAAGATTATGTAACGAGGTAAGGGATTGTATCATCAGGTCGAAGACTTTACGAGCAGGTCAAAGACTTAATGTCCCTTCTTTAATATTGCATTATCGGCTAAGAGTATTTGATACATTCATGGAATGAATGATTCTGCACTATTGTGTGACCTGGTAAAAGACTATATGTCCGGGTAAAGATTTTATCACCAGGTAAGAGACTGTATGACAAGGTTAGAATTGTTTGATGCGGTAACATACGGTGAGAAAGGGTAAAATATTTTATGATGAGGTTAATTAATAGTTAATGATTTCGCATAATATGTTGTTTTTCGTCTGTCGAAATCGACTAGGACCATCGAGTCATCCGGTTAGGGGGAGGGTGATGCTGAAGGCCTTTAGTGCCAATTTCAGTGAGTCTTTGTAACGCTTTTTTTGACCTCCTTGGGAGGGCTTGCCTATCGTGAGTTCTCCAAAGAATATCTGTTTTGGGAGCCGGTGGTCTTTCATACGGGCTACGTGTCCCATCCAACGGAGTTGAGATTGCATCAGGGTGGTGAAGATACTATGTAGGTTCACTCTAGCGAGGACCTCTGTGTCAGGAACTTTGTCTTGCCAACTTATGTCAAATATATTATGACAATACGTTATGTCAACTATATTATGTCAATACGTCAGATACGTTATGTCACATAAATGGTGTCAATAATGATTTCAAATAGATAATGCCAATGTCAATTTCATCAGGAGCATGTAAAAACTGGAATGGACTGGAATGGAAATGGAACAGGTTGGTTCAGCGAAAATGACCGAGAGGAAAATTAAAAGAGAATTCTTGAACTCAGTAAGATGATATCACCAACAAAATTCTAAAGGTGGTGTCTGTGAAACTGGTATGAAGTAGTCTGCAACCGATAACCGTAGTTTTCAAAATAAAGTTGGTGAATCTTGTATGTTGACGTCACAATAGATCATGGCAAGGCGATATTCAGTGTGGGAGCATTGTATGATGACGTTACCCAACTATAATCCCAATGGTGTATTCAGTCCATGCACTTTGCCAGATGGTATTAACAATATGGGGTCCCAAAAGAGATTCCTTGATATTGATATTCCTTGCTAATTTATGAGTACGCCGTCCTAAAGTTTTCCCATGATGCACACACAATGACTGCAATGGTCTGCAATGACATTGCTCGGTGTATCATCAGAATACATATGTTGGTAATATCGTGATGTTATTATTTTAAATTTACAATTCTTGTAACTCCAATGTACCACACCCTCAACCCTCCAAAAAAGCTTAAAAAAGTGTTTTTTGGTTGTTACAGAAAAACAATATCATTTCATCACGAGTGGTTTCAAGTTTAATTACTACTAAAATGTCTCCACCCTTGTTCAACGCCATATGGTACATCTAGAATGTCGTCTCTAAATCTCCACCCTTGTTCAGCGCCATATAGTACACCTAGAATGTCGTCTCTAAGTCTCCACCCTTGTTCAGCGCCATATAGTACATTTAAATTATTATTTTTAATCATTAAACTCCCCGTTTCTGCTAAAGTGCCCCCCAACCTCTTTACTCTTATAGTTTATTGCAAGTCAAGATTTGGTTTCCTTCTGACGGCTTACATCAAAACAGACCGAATCGAAAATATAGCAAAGTACAGACCCACCCAACACACAATGATAGCTTCAGAAAAACATAGCAACCTATCCAGATATAATCCAAAAATACACAGATGGGTCAGCTGTCCAAGGAACCCTACATTCAGGTTACAGCGCACGAAAAGAGTACCCCGACTGATCATGTGACGAACTCTGCAACTTTTGAGGGGCTTTCTGCAGTCATTATGAAGCAGCCTTACTTCCCCTGAATTTTCACAGATAATTCCAGCCAAAGTAAATGTTACCTTCTCCGACTACAGAGGAATACTTGTGGCAGCTGAGCATCACTACCTAACAACAACCAAATCACTATTTCTGAAAATAAACACCTTTCTCGAGACCATGCAGTCAATATTTCAGGGGCCCAAAGTTGTGTTATGAAAAACAAAATATTAAATTTAAATGCAAAAATGGGGTGGGGCACAAAACTGAAAAGGTGAGTGCTAGGGGGCCTTGAAAAGTCTAGCGATGGCTCAGGTTTTGTGACTACCTGATACATGATACAGATGTTATAGGGACACAGTACGTAGACACAGTGCGAAGACTCAGTGCGTAGACAGTATGTAGATTTAAACAAAAAAAAAACTATTTTCTATGTTCAAACCATAGTTTCTTAACCTTTTTTTACCTTTACCAGTCAGGTGAAGGTCATGAACCCTTACCTAAAACAAGGTTTTTCGTTGCATATAATAAAATGACAAAACAAATGCAACTCAAGAGTCCCTTAAAAAAATTTATGTCACCCGTACCTCCACTTCGAGGGCCGGTGGACCACAGTTTAAGAACCTCTAATTTAAACTAGCGTAACACACACGATTTCCACACATCATACTAATGTGCCATATACTTTTTTAATATAAATTCATTTTCTGACGTTGCCCCTTCTTACGTGACCGGCCTGTGCCAAATGACGAACCAAAACAGAGGATTTTTCTATCAGCTTTTCATTAATGCGATGGTTTCATAATGAACAGATGTTTAGGTGTTGACTAGGTAAATGTGGAGCATTTGTATAAGTGACACAATAACATTGACTATAATATAAACCTTTTTGTTGACCCCGAACAGGGCCGTGACCAAGAAATACAGCCCCCGGGGCCAAGCCTGAAAATGCCACCCCTCATTATGTAAAAAGAAAAGCTGCCGGAGGCGGAACAGTAAGAAGACGAGTTTGGAGCCCCTTGTCCTTGTGAAGTGCATCGTAAGTAAAACGTTTAATTCACTATTATGGTCCTATCTAGAGACGATTCCCTCCCCCCCCAACCCCACCCAAAAAAATAATTTTTAAAAAAAATTGGCGCTTAGGGCCATTCCCCAATTCTGGCTACGGTCCTGACTTAAGCCTTTCAATTTATTTTATTGGAATTTTTTCAACACGGGACATCTCTAATTTGCTATTGAAATGGATACTTGAGTAGCCACGTGATCATGTACTCAGTTCAAAGAATAGCATTGTAACCTATCGTGCAGTGTTGTAGTTTCGGAAACTACATTGGCTTCATAAACGCTTAGCATTGGTTTGTACTGTGCTTCCTTGCGCCACTGAGTTATTTTATTCTGTGAATATGTCCAACTATTTACACGTTCATGTCGTCCAATTGGAATTGGTTCTACGGTGCCAATCAATTGGCATTAATAGTGTATGGCGCTTTCGATACATGTACTTGGTGATAGATATAAAGATTAGAGACCGATCGAATTTAGGCTTCGGTTTCGATTTCGGCGGCGAAAGTTGCCATTTAATCACGTTTGGCGTCGTTTCGGTTTCGAAAAGTTAACTTCGGTTTATTTTCGGTTTCGGTTGAAACATGGACGTTACGTTTCGGTTTATTATCGATTGAGACCAAAAGCCATTAAGGCCTTCAATCAGATGTCAGATTGTCACCCTTTCTGTTGACCGGCAATCCGATTCCATTATTGCTCGACGTGTTGCTGTTGTCACATACTATATAAAAAATCCTCTGTGAACACTGTATACAGTTGCATGGTGTCCAATATTTACAAAAAATAAAATTTCAACAAGGCAAAGGGAAAGATAAATAGTTTTTTGGGGAAAAACAACCACTAGGGGAATGGTAATATTTATATAAGTGTTTCTGTTAATTTTTTTTTTCAATTTGGAATCCTGGGTTTATTGAAATCATTCATTTGTGACATACATTGTGATTTATCATAATCAAAGGTAAATTGTATTGTGGAAATAATCTTATTGCAACATTTTCTTTATTATTTTTAAAATTATTATTTTATTATTTTTGATTGGGATCCCTAGCCTTATTCAATGAATTCATTCATTGACATTCACCATTTTAATGCCCATAAATGGCTTTATACTATAAACCTGTTATAACTTATTTTTTGTTCATATTTTAGGCCTAATACATGTACTAGTTATAGTAGGTGGAAGCAAGCCTAAATTACAATTGTTTGTATAGTCATGATTTCTGCATTCTAAAATTAAATTTAAAAATAAAAAATTAGATTTATTGATATATTTAAATGTTACAGGCGAAGTGTGTAATCAAGCCATTCTATAGAACGCGTAGTCAACGTCTTCAATACATAAGCAATTATACACTTTTCCAAGGCATTCTAGAGAATGGCTGGATTACACACTTTAACTGTAACATTAAGATTACAGAATATTAATTCTTCCATATGGATTGTTATCGAGAGCCGTTCACAGTGAAGATACAAAAAAAAAGTATTTATTCTGTCCGGTGGTGTGGGTGTGTGGGGGGAGGGGGTGTGATGACAAGCTATGGAAAATCGAACATTGACTATTTCAAAGTTAATCCCTTTTCAATACGGATAATAAACAGGGATGTTTAGCTCCCAATAAGTTTGGGTGGCTTAAAAAAAAAAAGTTAAGAGCTTTATACCTCACCGATGGTCAACTTGATACTGCAACAACAAAAAAATGGGAGATGGGGAGCAGAAGGTTCAATTCCTAGGGTAAGTTGTATGAGAGTCACTTAAGACAAATTGCCCCAAAAGTCTCTAAGTCATTCTCGTGGTGCACCACAACGTGTGCGAAAACCTTTCGGTTTCGGCCGAAACTCTCATTAAACTTTTGGTTTCGGTCGGCAGTCTCGTTAAACTTTTGGTTTCGGCTTCGGTCGGCAGTCTCATTAAACTTTTGGTTTCGGCTTCGGTTTCGGCGAAATTCAGAAAACCACAGTCTCATAGATAGATAGATAGATGGATAGATGGATATAGATAGATGGATGGATGGATATAGATGGATGGATGGATGGATATAGATGTATGGATGGATGGATGGATGGATGGATATGGATGAATATAGATGGATATAGATGGATATAGATGGATATAGATGGATATAGATGGATATAGATGGATATAGATGGATGGATGGATGGATGGATGGATATAGATGGATGGATGGATGGATGGATGGATGGATATAGATGGATGGATGGATGGATGGATATAGATGGATGGATATAGATGGATGGATGGATATAGATGGATGGATGGATGGATGGATATAGATGGATGGATGGATGGATATAGATGGATGGATGGATGGATATAGATGGATGGATATAGATAGATGGATGGATATAGATGGATGGATATAGATGGATGGATATAGATGGATGGATATAGATGGATGGATGGATATAGATGGATGGATGGATGGAT
>CAXITT010000973.1:122288-135783 GCA_964033795.1 Lymnaea stagnalis
GAGGTCTTGCGATCTATGGATGGATGGATATAGATGGTTAGATATAGATGGATGGATGGATATAGATGGATGGATGGATGGATGGATGGATGGATGGATGGATGGATGGTGGGATGGATGGATGGATGGAAGGATGGAAGGATGGATGGATGGATGGATGGATGGATGGATGGATGGATGGATGGATGGATGGATGGATGGATGGATGGATGGATGGATGGATTGATGGATGGATGGATGGATGGATGGATGGATGGACGGACGGATGGATGGATGGATGGTGGGATGGATGGATGGATGGAAGGATGGAAGGATGGATGGATGGATGGATGGATGGATGGATGGATTGTTGGATGGATGGATGGATGGATGGATGGATGGATGGATGGATTAATGGATGGATGGATGGATGGATGGATGGATGGACGGACGGACGGATGGACGGATGGACGGATGGACGGATGGATGGATGGATGGACGGACGGACGGACAAATATCACATTTTGTCGGCAGCACTGTAGACTAAAAGTTTCTCTTTGTTTTACATATAATTTTATGTGGTTGTTTTCTTCTCCTTATTTAATACGTGAAGTACACGCATTCTCGACCGGATGTTAATAAAAAAAATAACGATTCTTTCATCTTGAAACGTATTGTCTCTATTGATTTCAATGTTTGCGGGTTACGAATCGAGTTCTGGAACGAATTAAGTTCGTAACCTGAGGTACCACTGTACCACTGTATATATATATATATATATAAAACATGTGCTATATTTCAATTGGATAGAAATGTCCCATTTAAATTGTGCCTATTTTACCCTAGATAAGCATTTCCCAAAGTGGCGCTCCGCGGACCGGCACCGGTCCACGAGCCTGACGTTGCCGGTCCGCACAACGTGAGACAAGAAACTGGATACATACAAGTTGTTAAATAAGGTAAAAAGCCATTAAAAAAACTATGTAACGATAAGCAATAAATGGTAATAGTTAAGAGAGTCCTCTCTCGTTAGCTGATCGCGAATTTAAAGTTAACGACCCCTACAAAGTTTTTCCTATTAATCGTTATAGGTTGTTTTTGTTTGTTTTTTTCATTCGTTTAATTGTACTTGATTTATCATTTATTAAGAAGTGGTTATAGACATGGGTTAACTTCTGGCGAAAACAAATTTTCATAGTTCCTTCATTTCCCCCTCAAAAATACATTTAGTTTTACATAGCAATATCTACACTATTGATAGCAACACTAAAGCACATAGCAATATCTACACTATTGATTGCAACACTAAAGCACATAGCAATATCTACACTATTGATAGCAACACTAAAGCACATAGCAATATCTACACTATTGATAGCAACACTAAAGCACATAGCAATATCTACACTATTGATAGCAACACTAAAGCACATAGCAATATCTACACTATTGATAGCAACACTAAAGCACATAGCAATATCTACACTATTGATAGCAACACTAAAGCACATAGCAATATCTACACTATTGATAGCAACACTAAAATATGCAACCACTGAAAAAAAATATATATTTTTATTCATTTTCCCCTTGAAAATCAGAAAAAAACTTATTTTTGGGTGTTGGGGTGGGGCTGAAAATTTTAAAGAATGTTTTATCGCCGGCAACGAATCTATGTGCCAAGTGTCAGTTTGATAGGATGACCGAAAGTGGGTAAATTACCCATCTGAAAATTTTGTCTTGAACAAAGAAATACAATAACAATAGCGAAGTTAAAGGATTTTTTTTTAAAAGTATCACTCATTTAAAGTTAAGAAAAGATAAAATAAAAAATCTGGCACCGGACCCTAGTGAAATGGGACTACTTATCCATTGGTTCCTAATTCAATGGGACTACTTATCCATTGGTTCCTAATGCAATGGGACTACTTAACCATTGGTTCCTAATGCAATGGGACTACTTATCCATTGGTTCCTAATGCAATGGGACTACTTATCCATTGGTTCCTAATGCAATGGGACTACTTATCCGTTGGTTCCTAATGAAATGAGAATACTTATCCATTGGTTTCTAATGCAATGAAAATACTTATCCTTTGGTTCCTGGTGCAATGGGACAACTTAGCCACGGTCCCTAGTGCAATGGGACTACTTATCCAACGTTCCCTAGTGCAATGGGACAACTTATCCACCGTTCCCTAGTGCAATGGGACTACTTATCCAACGTTCCCTAGTGCAATGGGACAACTTAGCCACGGTCCCTAGTGCAATTCGACTACTTATCCAACGTTCCCTAGTGCAATGGGACAACTTATCCACCGGTCCCTAGTGCATTGGGAAAATGTATCCATCGGACATCCAAGCTTAAAAGATTGTGAAAAACTATGCTCGATAAATCGTAAAGGTACAGTATTTTCCTTTCCTCTCTGCACACACCCTCATCTTTCAGAAAAACAATTGTTTTTTGTAAATGTTGATTAAAATAAATTAGTGTAAGTTTAACAAGACAAACTAAAATATCATTTAAATGTTAGTTATTTTAAATGTGGGATTTCTGTGTCTTTACAACTTATATATGAAAGATACCAGGTTTGTTCTCCATAGTGAAATAGCAACTATACCAGGTGACATGGGCGCCCGCAAAGGGGGGGGGGGGTGTTACGCACTGACTTGTATTAAGAGAAATTAATCTCCTATTTTAATTTTAATTTTAATTTTTAATTGGCTCGTTGTAAACAGTGCCTAACAAAGGACGATACCCTAGAATCAACAATATTAAAGATACGACCCAAAACAGTTTCTAGTTACAATTAATTAAGATTTATTAAGTCTTAAGATAATTACAAAATAAAATAAAATAAAATTACAATCTTCAACTTACAGTATGGTAGATCTCGTACCGGTACACAGTTAATACAATTCGAAATAAACACATATAAGTAGGAGCACACAAATACACAAAGAACAAAACACGCCTCGTAATGTTAAGAAAATTTATCTGAAATCTCCGTCCCTCGTCCGTGCCTGTCAATCCCTTATATAGGTGGGTCTACCGACGCCCAAGCCCTGCCTTCGAGAAATTTCTAGAAAAATCAAAATCATTCTACAAAATACTATTTGGAACAGATTAATTATTTTTATTCGTTGGCGGCGTAAACAAGAATACATCAAAGACCTAAGCCACACCCCTTTGTGAACACAGCGTCTCATGCGGGGTCAATCAGAGGGCACGCACGAGAAAAATGAAGTAAACAAGCTCTCTATAACAGGGGGCAAGGGGGCACCTGCCTCCCACTTGCCCCCCCCCCCCCCGTATTGATTGGATACAAAAATTTTAGACAAAAATAGACCAAAAATGTATTAAAGTAAAGAGAAAATAAAGAGAAAGTTACTAAGCTGATGTCCTGTCCGTTCGTTCACCATACCAATACGCTACAGTAAATTAAAACTACATTAAAAGATTACAAAAAAAATTGTGCCCCCCCTAGAAAGTTAATAGATTTTTTTTGCCCCCCCCCCTAGAAAGTTTTCTGCGGGCGCCCATGCCAGGTGATCTTCAAGCGTTTTTTGGGAGATGATTTGAGCAAGTCGTTATTTGAAACTGTTGAGCCTTTCTCATTGAGTTTCTTAACAGATTAACTAGCCACCATATGCCTTGTAGATTAATTAGACACAAACGATGTATGTCAATAAAATTATCTATGTTCAACTTTAATTATGATTTGATAATATAGGAATTCAAACGTTGCTACAAAAACCTTGAATAGTACAACACAAAAATTAAAATAATTATAAATTTAATTTACATACTATATGTGGCAAGGTTCACTTAATAGTAATAAGATATCACACGCTGGTCACACACGCTGGTTACACATGCTGAAATGCGTTAAGGTTCAAATAAATTTAGCGTGCACACTAGCAATTATTTTTTGTAGTGCTCGAGTTTAACGTAATGCAATGTGCTCATGCTTACATCGACCAAGCATAACGTAATGCATTGTGCTCATGCTTACATCGACCAAGCATAACGTAATGCAATGTGCTCATGCTTACATCGACCAAGCATAACGTAATGCAATGTGCTCATGCTTACATCGACCAAGCATAACGTAATGCAATGTGCTCATGCTTACATCGACCAAGCATAACGTAATGCAATGTGCTCATGCTTACATCGACCAAGCATAACGTAATGCAATGTGCTCATGCTTACATCGACCAAGCATAACGTAATGCAATGTGCTCATGCTTACATCGACCAAGCATAACGTAATGCAATGTGCTCATGCTTACATCGACCAAGCATAACGTAATGCAATGTGCTCATGCTTACATCGACCAAGCATAACGTAATGCAATGTGCTCATGCTTACATCGACCAAGCATAACGTAATGCAATGTGCTCATGCTTACATCGACCAAGCATAACGTAATGCAATGTGCTCATGCTTACATCGACCAAGCATAACGTAATGCAATGTGCTCATGCTTACATCGACCAAGCATAACGTAATGCAATGTGCTCATGCTTACATCGACCAAGCATAACGTAATGCAATGTGCTCATGCTTACATCGACCAAGCATAACGTAATGCAATGTGCTCATGCTTACATCGACCAAGCATAACGTAATGCAATGTGCTCATGCTTACATCGACCAAGCATAACGTAATGCAATGTGCTCATGCTTACATCGACCAAGCATAACGTAATGCAATGTGCTCATGCTTACATCGACCAAGCATAACGTAATGCAATGTGCTCATGCTTACATCGACCAAGCATAACGTAATGCTCATGCTTACATCGACCAAGCATAACGTAATGCTCATGCTTACATCGACCAAGCATAACGTAATGCTCATGCTTACATCGACCAAGCATAACGTAATGCTCATGCTTACATCGACCAAGCATAATTCTTACAGTCTTAAAATTATAGCAAATAATGTAGTTAAGTCTGATAGAGAAATAACGTGTGCGATATTTTAATTGTAATAGCCAAGTATCTAAAGTTGTAGGTTAACACAATCATCTAGTACCTCAGCTCATTGTTTAAAATAGGGGCTGGATAATATAAATGCAAACAAAAAATTAATACTGTACTGGACCCTTCGCATAGAGTAGAGGAAAACATTTTTAATTGCATTGCTACCAATCAATCACCCACTCGCCCAACGACTTCATGCATATCCTACCTAAGCCTGACCATTGAACGAAAACAAAAGAATAACAATTGACACAAGTCAGCAGCAACAAAAAAAGGTAAATGCATGTATCAGAAGAACGGAAAGAAAGTGGCTGCAAGTAAAATATAAAGAGCAAGAATGAAAAAGATCATGCAGCTATAGATGTAAAAATTGTAATTCTTTCAAAGTTAAAAAAACTCTATAATATGTGATATTTCATATAAGGTTAATGAGTATGAAACTTGTAGGCAAAAATTTAAAAATTGCTTTGAAAACTTAACAGTTGACTCCAGCGTAGCCGAATTTGTTTAAATGTGTGAAGCATTTAAGTAAGGGTCGGCATTGAAGCTCGCAATTTGAATTGTCCTGAAAGTCTAACACAATTTGAGAAATACTGAGTATCACAATTTTTTTAAAATTGTGTGAGTGGGGTGGTTATAATAGAAAGAGACGTATAAATATGCGTTACTTACCTAAAAGCAACGTCAGTATGTCGCATATAGCCAAGTTGAAGAGGTAATAATTGGTGGCTGTGTGCAAAAACCTATTCCTGGTGATGACGATACAAGTGCAGACGTTTCCCAGAATTCCCGTGAGGAAGATGAAAGTGTAGAGGATGGTGAGGATGACGACAGCTGCGGTGCTGACGTACCTGTCCCCGATGACGCTGCCCAGGTGGTCTTCCAGGGAGACGATGGACAGGTTCACGTCCGAAAGGTTGTGGGAGCGCGACGAGTCATTGACGTCGCAGTAAATCCTGACGCCGTCGGTAAAGTTGGAGGTGATCTGACGCACATCGGCCCACGTGACGTTCGTGCCGAAGAAGAGGATGTCGTCGGTGTAGCGGAAATTCCCGGAGGGATTGGGGCTGTCTGAATACAACCCCGTGCCGCCACCGGCCGGGCTCGAGCTCCTCAAATGTCTGACGCTTAAGTTGAACTTACAACAGAATATGTCGTTGATTTTGAGATAGTAGCCGCCGTCAGCCATTTTACATTTAAGTGGTTTGCTGTTGTTTTTCTAATACTAGTTTAACATGTACTCAAATGGTTTAGGGGTCATGGTCGGACTTAGGGGTCATGGTTGGACTTTCTGCAGACTGGCCCGGTCTATTTGACGTCACTTCATAAAAATCGTACATTACCGGGGATAGAATGTGATCTCTGTTTATCATCACATACGAATAGACCTCCTATTACCACACAGAAAACAATATATAAATCATGCTATGTGGTTTTTACTGACACCCCTAGAAGACATCTGACTTAGACATGATAGAGGGGGGGGGGATCATCCAACAATCCGCCTTCCAAGTTAGTCCAACGAGGGTTCTCAAAGTCTGATTAAGCCTTGCCAAATGTTCCAATGAGGGTTCTCAAATTCTGATTAAGCCTTGCCAAATGTTCCAACGAGGGTTCTTAAAGTCTGATTAAGCCTTGCCCAATGTTCGATGCTGTCTGGGTTCTAAAAGTGTGATTAAGTCTTGCCAAATGTTCCAACGAGGGTTCTAAAAGTGTGATTAAGCCTTGCCAAATGTTCCAACGAGGGTTCTCAAAGTCTGATTAAGCCTTGCCCAATGTTCGATGCTGTCTGGGTTCTAACGAGTAATCCTCTGCGTTGTATCACATGACGTCACCAACACCACTTTCTGGGGATAGAAGGGTTACAAAATGTAAAGGAATACACTCAAAGAACGAAGCTGTAACTATTGAGTCTAAACTATTCAGACCCACCCATAAGATTAAACTTTACCCCCAAAATATGTGTAACTATTTCTTAGCATGACGTAAAGTAGATAAGAATTTGAATATTGCTTACATTAACTGTAGCAGTTACAAATGCAGGTATTGCTAACGATCTGCTTGCTAATAGTTACGAACTGCTAACTGAATAAGCTGTTCATTGGCTTCGCTAGGTCTAGGGGTAAATATTAAACAAATCAAATATCTACATGACATATAGTTCCTAATTGAAAAAAGAGAGTCTTCTTTCATTCGCTTTCTCTCTGTAACTCCATTACTACTATCAAGCCATAAACACCAGCTACGTATCTCTCATACGTAAATACGTCACAAATACAAAGCACATAGCCACAGCCACACAGCCACAGCTACACAGCCACAGCTACACAGCCACAGCTACATAAATAATCTCCACACACAGTGGCGTAGATAGGGTTGGTGTCATCCGGTGATGTAAACTCATGGCGTCACCCCCTACCCCACCCGACTTCCACGATAAATTTCTTGTTTAAATAAGTCCACAGTAAAACAATGACAAATTCAGAAACAAATTAATCGAAGGTCGGAAAGTAAATGTATTTAAGAACTGTCACAACGTTAAGTTATAGCTATTCTGACATTAAATTTACAAAATTTTCTTTAAACAACATCAATATCCCTTCACATACATTGTGATAGTAGTGCCAGATCAGAAAGAATTGACTGTCCCATGGTGGATCGTAAATAGTTCTTGATAAGCCTTAGTTTTGAAAAGGTCCGCTCACATGAAGCCACAGACGCAGATCGTAAGAAACAATTGCAGGCCTCAAGATTCTGCAATTTTGGGCTCAGTTTCCACAACCATCAATCCCAGTAACATATTTGGATATTAATTCTGTAACAGCAAACAATCTGCAGCAAAAACCGTACAATTTCTGACTGATGAGTCCATGACCGCAGTATTTTCTCGCCATATGGCATCATTCTGTAGAACCATTGTTTTGATAGCTGGCACACACCTCCTTTAGATTACACATCTTACCTTGTCTTGTCACTACGCTGAATGGTCAGACATTGTTCTAAAAAAGAGGTATTCCCAATATTGATAATTTTAGACAGAAAATGAGACTGGTACATTCCACAGAGAAGCATCCGATAACATATTCCAGTTTTACTTATTGACCATAGCATTTACAGGATCTTGGTTTGAATTTGTTGATCATGTTATCAAAACTGTTATGTAGACGACCTGATTGCGTCATCTTTCCCTGTGAATGAACTTTAGCTGACCTCAAGTTGGGCACCGCCTTTTGGGTGTGGCTAATTAAAATAGTCTCCTTTGACCTTGTTTTAAAATAAAAACAATCTATGGTCTATATAATTAGAATTCTCTAAAAATATCGAGACTAATGAGGAAAAGAATACAATGTGAAGCCCAGTTCTAGAAATGTCTCTGAAACAGAATATAGATAAGCTTAGGGAGAATTAGTCAAGAGATATTTTTTCTATCACGATACGAGACGAAGATTTGTTTATTAATATTTGTCGTGGGTGTATATGTTTCTTTTTCAACATTGCACATTCTTTAACATTGTACCGTAAAAGTCATCACTGTACTGTAAGTCAATAGCTTTAATTTGTATTTTTTTTTAATTAACTTAATAAAAATTATCAATTGTAATTAGCCTAGTTTGGGTATCGTTTTCTCTGTTATTGTATTTAATTGATGTGTACTGTTTGTCAACGAGCCATCTAGACACTTAAGAGATTCAATTCTCTCTACTGGTAACAGTAAGTAACAAAGCACCGAATTTCGCTTCCGAAACCTCCACGTCTTTTATTTGAATTTCCACGTCAATCTCTTCCATTTTCTGCACTATTTGCTGTTCTATAGTATGCGTGCTGCTGATCTTGGTAAACAGAGGAACGTCTTTTGAAGAATCCTGTTCATCAAATGGTTTCTTCGCATCTCAAAGCATGGATCCTGGTAGTGATTTAGTGATTCACATCTTTTCTTATTAGTTTTTCGATGCTGGCAGCAAATAGGCCGTTAGATTTCTGAACGCCGTGTGGCATGATAGAATAATATTGAAAAATAAAAATGCTATAATTACATCGAGCTCAAGACAAAAAATAAAGTAATATTTACAAAAATTTTTAAAAAAAACAGTCAGAGCACTTTCCAAAATTCAAAACACTCAAAGGTTGCAGGTAAAATTCGGCAGTCGAAATATGACAATCGTGCTCAAATGTTAAGGGACGGTGAAAATATTAATGTGTGTGTATTTCTGGGTGTCGATATAAAAACCTTTAGTAAAAATTTAAATAAATCTACCTTAATTATTAAAAGGTATTCGAAAATTGTGTAAAATATTATTTGTTAATCCTATAAATGGGAAAAAATCCTTTTTAATTTTTAAAATTTGTACCGATTCGATTCATGTACTTAGATCTAATTGCCCGACCACATCGTGCATTTTATCAATGGAAGGCGTTATTACTCAGAAATTAGATAAATATAGCTTGCTGTCACTTATGAAATTAACGAACACTTCAATCGGTGTTGAATCATGGGCAAAACGGTGTTTTTCTGACCTAACTATAGGGTCACCTCATTTCTAACGCATCAAACTTGAAATTTTAGTCATGCATGCATTAAGATTGGTTACAAATGTGGGTAATGTACGTGTGATCGGTTATCGTTTTATGAAATTCTGTTAGACCGAGCAGTGTGTGCTTTGTAAATATGCAGTTTTTCAACAGGATGTCACCCCCTGAGATGGTGTCAATCGGTGCGATCCGCACCCTGCCTCACCCCGCTCCCCTTAGCTACGCCCCAGTCTACACCAAAAACGCACTCAGAAAACGCGAACAAATCATTGATAAAGTGGATTGCTATTGAAAATAAACTACCTTACACCAAAACATTAAATAATACAAATCTTGCCATTAAGTCAATACTCTTTGACTGTGAGGTTTCTTTTATGTCCAGCAACGAGATTGTGGGTATTTCATTTCGTCTCATTTTTGTTTTTTTTGCCGCCGCCTCCCCCCCCCACCCAACCCATTTCGTCACCGCCACTACCTGTTCAAGTCCAGTTCAAAAATGTCGTGAAGAAATCACACATCTCTTCAACTCACTCAGTCGTGTCTTGTGACGTCATGCTGATTACCATAAGCCGGCTGATGCCTGACAGCTGGGGCGCCATTAAAACAGTTGCGTGGGCAGGGCCAGGACTTAAAAGGTTTTTACGGTGCCCCGATGAGACCATTTTCTCACGCAACTTTTCCTTCATCGGGGATTTTACTTGGACCCGATGAGTGCGCCGCAGTTAATGGTCGGGGGAAAAAGGGTATTGGGGAACGTTTAAATGAAATGATGATTTGATGAGTTGAAAAAATAAAATAATAAAACATGAGTATTTTTATATTAGCGCAAGGGCAGACAGCCTACTGTATATATGAAAATAATCGTCGAAAACGAGAGAGCCAATGTCAAGGACAGAATCACCAGACTCCAAGATCGTCATTTTTTGGCAAAATGTGTTAATTAATATTATTTTATTTTTTGGGAAGGGGCTTTGAAGAGCCTGAACTAAGTTTATAAAACACTGGAAGTACCACGTCCTAAATGAACCCTTGAATGAACTAAGTTTATAAAACACTGGAAGTCCCACGTCCTAAATGAACCCTTGAATGAACTAAGTTTATCAAACACTGGGATCACCCCAGTTAGTTGTACCATTGAACTACCTAATTGTATAGTTCAGAACACTGGGGTCCCACGTGCTAAATGTATTCCTGAACTAAAGAAGATTATATACCACTGAGGTCCGAGCTGCTAATTGTACTCTTGAACTCTAATTTTATATTAAACTAGGTTCACACGTGCTAATTGCACCCTGAAACTAACTAAGTTTATTAAACACTGGGGTCACCCGTGCTAATTTTACCCTTAAACTAACTAAGTTTGCAAAACACTAGGGTCCTATGTGCTAATTTGTACCCTTGAACTAACTAATTTTATTTCAAAAACCTGAAATCCCAGGTGCTAAATTAACCCTTGAAGTAACCTAGTTAAGAAAAAACCGGGATCTCACGTTTTAGTTGCACAACTCAGCTTCTTAGTGTCCGAAACAATGAAGTTCATTGTTACAATTCTTCGTGTTCGTGGCGAGTGTTAAATTTAAGCATTGTTCTAAAATGTAAACCTCTGAGGTTGTTCCTACCATGAAAAAGATTAATAACAAGCTCTACTGAAACAGAAGATGCCACAGTTAAGCACCAGTGTGCCCTAAAAGCCATTAGCAATTTATCAAACTTTTTTTTTTAATGCCTTCACAAACTTATGGTGTTGTTCAATTAAAAGAAGTCGAGTCCTGCTTCGTGACACATTCAATAACTGATTGTCATCTAAAAACACATATCACTTGCAGCCATGAAATGCGCAGGCTCAGATCTTGGCTTTCTGCCGGACATACGCTCCCCAGTTCGAGTAGTGCAGTTCAGTCTAGAACTGATGGGAAGTTCGAACAATGAGTCTAAACACTGATAAATGGTGCCATTTATACAAACATTCTAAAACTGGTTTAAGGTTGTCTTAATAGTGTGCCATAAATTGATTATTGGTGCTATTTTCCATTTCTAAGCGGACCTGCAGGAGGTCAAAAGGGATGGGCTTGTAAAAAAAAAAAAAAAGGGGGTGGGGGTAGAATTTCCTGTTACAAGTTCAAGTTTGGGGAAAAATAAGGTTAGCATGAGATAGCTCAAGGTAATTGAGATCCAGCTCCAGACAACAAAAAATCAACATCAATTTAGCTATGTTGAACTAATTAACTAAGCTACATTTTTGTGTTCGTGTATGTTTTCATCGACCTGCTTCCATGGGCCCACGTTCTGGAACCAGCTCCCTTTCCATATCCGTCATTGTGAAACTTCGTCAATTTTCAAAAAGTCCCTTAAAACTCATCTGTTTAGGTCCGCCTATGACCTGTGATGCACCCTTCTTGCCCTGCCTCATTTTCTGTCTCGGGTGGATCCTGTTGTATAGGCCAAAACGTGTCAAAGTGTCCTCGTTTTATAGCCATTTTCATTGTTTCTATAGTATAGTAGTTACTATCCTAGTGTCTCATTTTTATTTTACTTAGTTTACATGTTTTTAATAATTGTAAAGCGCTTAGAGCTTTATGGTAAGCGCTATATAAAAATGCCTAAATAAATAAATAAATAAATGCATCTCATAATATTTAGCTATGTGCCCCTACGGGGATTGGTTCGGATTCAATTCATTAAAAAACCTCATCTAAATGAGTGATCTCAATTTTTTTAAAGGGTTTTGATTTAATTTATTTTTCTGATTGCTAACTAATCATGTTAACATATATATGATGTATTTTTTAATTTATTATTGTTCGTCCTTCGCATGCGAAGATGACCGAAGTTATATTCGACTTGAGTAGTAGGCTTTACTAGCCATGTAATTTGTTTAAAATTAGGGAGAGTTGCTTAATTCGACAGCCTCGCTCACTCATCCTTCAATATTTCGATCCAAGGGCAAGACTTTGTCAGGACGACTGGGAGATTGGCTAGGATTTACTAGATGACCAATGGCAAGACATGGTCAAAACGATTGCGGTATTGGCTTGGATTCAGTGGACGACCAGTGTCAAGATTTGGTCAAGACAACTAAGGGATTGGCTATAGAATGCATTGTAGGACCAATAACAAGAGTTGGTCAAGACGACTGGAAATAAATTATGATGCAGTAGATGACAGCAGTGTTTCTTCTGTCTCATTTATGCGTTCCGTGACGCAGGTGTTGTTGGAATTTTCATGGTGTCAGTGTCATACCGCCTAAGGGATTCCTTCTATGGGTTTGATTTTAGAGTTTTCCTTCTCTTAGTTGAGTTGCCATCCAAGGTTAACGCCTCCCATCCACCCGAGATGCTGCTGGTGGTGTTTTTTCTTCTCAAGGTTTTTGCTGGGGATTGAACTCCAATCCACATTTTTGGAAGTGACATGTTTTCATGAGGCTGTTCGGTCCAATGATGTATAACATTAAGACTTGCATGATACATTTGTAAAAATATAGCAAGATTTAGCTTAAAAATTACATTGCATTATCTTAAAACTTGTTAAATTGTTATAATTGTACATAATATAAGTTTAGAACGATATGTTATAACATAACTCGTACTAATATTATGTAAGTGTAGCACACACATTTTATGGCATAAATCGTGCATTATGTAAACATAAAACGTACATTATATTATCAGATAGACTGGTGTAGTCATCTTATTTTTATTATGCTTTTTTTAAAAATCCTAGAATGTCTTGTCAACCAAAAAAAAAATACAAATTTTACGCCCAAGGCTCGCACAAATAAGTTGTACTCCCCCCACCGCCAAGGCTGGCACAAGTAAGTAGTACTCACCCCACCCCCAATGCTCGCACAAGTAGTACTCCCCCCCACCCCCAAGGCTTGCACAAGTAAGTAGTACTCCCCCCACCCCCAATGCTCGCACAAGTAGTACTCCCCCCACCCCCAAGGCTCGCACAAGTAAGTAGTACTCCCCCCACCCCCAAGGCTCGCACAAGTA
>CAXITT010000973.1:138398-158275 GCA_964033795.1 Lymnaea stagnalis
TATATATATATATATATATATATATATAATTTTTTATAATATTTTTATCAATTCAATCTTCCATCGGCAGATTACTCTCATCAACATATTACATTGCTTTTTGTTTAATTCTAATCTCCCCCATCCCATATTTTACCCCCCTCCCCCAATTTTTTTTTTACATAATCCAGTACTCTAAATCACACAACATGCTCTCCATTTTAAAGCTCTACTTCAGTTGATCAAAATCAGGATTATCATAAAAAAAGTTTAATGCTCAAACATAAATCAAATCTTTACAAAACTAAACCCATGTTTTAATGTCCACTTCTATATAACCGGCAAATCAGTATCAATAAGCTAATTTACCATGTTATTTTGCAGTATCGATACGCTAAATCACATCAATGGAGTGGAAAGTATTAAGATGTGTTTTCGCAAGCGTGGTTATTAACGATGCCGCTAATCGCGTGTCGGCAAGGCTTTATGGCATCCAGTTGTCGTGTTGTTCCAATGCTCGGCCCCCAAAGATTGGGATAGAAATGATTGTGCTTGATAAGCAAGGATACAAGTTATGTTGTGCTACTGATGTTCATTTGAATGCATTAGTCACATTGATATCCATTTGTCATCTCAGTGGTATTTCTTTATATGTTGGGTATTTGTCAGTCTACTTGGTACGGGCCTACTCAACATGTTGCATGTAGAGCCATATAACATCCTTTTGTTTGGGTTGGCTTCAGTGGCGCAGAAAGGGGGTGGGGAGGTGCGGTCTGCCTTGGACGACACCGTTTTTTCTTATATTGATTGGCGTTAATTTCGGCCGCCTGGACACTTTATGTTTTGAAACGGTGGCACCAAAATCTTGAACTCTCCGGGCGTCACAAACTCTGGCTACTCCATTGCTTGGCCTTATTCTATATAAATCATCTGTATGACCAGGGACGTGAAGAGCTACCCCCGGGCCAAAATCTGATTGAAATCACCATTTCACCGACACATTTATTTTAATACATTTATTTTTCATGAAAAGGGGCCAGTTTGGCTACCTCTGAAAGTGGCATTCGAGGTTTTGCATCCCCCCACACACACACTTTACGTCCTCCCCCTGTTCACACGGCCGTGGTAGTACCACTCTCAGGGCAGAATCTATAACTTTATAACTAGGCCACTTTACCATAAGGGTTGCGTGAAAATAATGTAAAGCATAACCTAAATAAAGATTGGATTAACTACTTTTTAAAGTACCCATAGATTATAGACTATGCGCAGTTATTACCTTATGGTTTGGAAGTATGCTCGTAAAGATAAGTCCCATCTCTATAGCGAACCTTCATAACTATAGATATTCTTCATCACTTTAGCTATGCTCCATCACTATAGTTAAGCTCCATCAAGATTGTTATGCCACCACTATAACTTTGCTCCACTATAGCTAACCTCCAAAACTATTGCTATTCTCCATCATTATAGCTATGCTTCATTGCTATAGCTATGCTCCATCACTATAGCTAACCTCCATCACTATACCTATCCTTCATCATAATAGCTATTCTCAATCAATATAGCTAAGCCCCACTAGTATAGCTAAGCTCCATAACCATAGCTCTGCTCCATCACTATAGCTATGTTCCAACAATATAGCTAAGTTCCACTACTATAGCTAAGCTCCATAACTATAACTAAGCTCCACCACTACAGCTAACTTCCATCACTATAGCTAACCTCCATACTATAGCGAAGCTCTATAATTACAACTAAGCTCAATCACTATAGCTAAGCTAAAACACTATAGCTAGACTACATCACTTTAGCTATGTTCCATCACTATAGCTATGTTCCATCACTATAGCTAAGCTTCAGGACTAAAGCTAAGCTCCAGCACTATAGCTAAGCTCCAGTACTATAGCTAACTCCAGCAATATAGGTTGCAGAATGGATGTTTAACCACGTAACTTTGTTGTAACTACTTTCACATTGGGTTATGTAGACGACGTGTTTACGTCATATTTCCCCCTTGCTGTGAACTCAAGCAGACGCTGCGTTAGTATTGGGCGTGGCTTATTCTCTTTGATCTTGTTTATCACAAACCAATCTATCGCCTGTTTTATTGACTCGAATACGATCGAAAATGGTCATAAATTGTAGAGTGTTCGAGTCACTAATACAAAGCGTAATACGCCTGTAATTTTCTGTAGAACAAACTATAAAAAGCAGAGAGAGCATTTTTGTTGGGACGATAAGATTTTATCTTTTTGGGACGACATGCTAGCATTTATTTTTAGAATGTGTTATTCTGGATAGAGCTGAGTTTACTTATATGTGTGAATTCCTTTCATCGCTGTACCTTTGTTTGGCACATTGTAATTTTCATCCACTTTTTGTACCAGTACAATAAACACAATACTTTGTATTTTTGTGTAAGTTAATGATTTTAATTCTATTTCTTTTATTTTGTAATTTGTTAGTAACGTAATAAAACTTATTAATTGCAGTTAGCACTGTTTTGAGTGCCGTATTCTCTGTTATTGTTTTAATCATTTGGTATCGCCTTGTTATGCACTGTTTTGGAACGAGCCATACACGTAAACTGAAGATTAATTTCACCCTACGGATGGCAGTGCGTAACAAATGTAAAATCATTTATTTATTTTTTTATAGAATTGTATATTCTCTCAACAAATATGTCTGTTTTAAATAAAACATTAGTCACAATTAAAGAAATGTGCCAATTAAAATGTGTCTTTCAAAATGTGTCATTCAAAATGTAACATTCAAAATGTGTCATTCAAAATGTAACATTCAAAATGTGTAACACAAAATGTGTCACACAAAATGTGTCATTCAAAATGTGTCACACAAAATGTGTCACACAAAATGTGTCACACAAAATGTGTCATTCAAAATGTGGCATTCAAAATGTGGCATTCAAAATGTGTCCTTCAAAATGTGGCATTCAAAATGTGGCATTCAAAATGTGTCCTTCAAAATGTGGCATTCAAAATGTGGCATTCAAAATGTGTCATTCAAAATGTAACATTCAAAATGTGTCTTTCAAAATGTGTCTTTCAAAATGTGTCATTCAAAATGTAACATTCAAAATGTGTCATTCAAAATGTGTCCTTCAAAATGTGTCCTTCAAAATGTGTCATTCAAAATGTGTCATTCAAAATGTGTCATTCAAAATGTAACATTAAAATCATGTAAAGTGTGTAATGTAAGTTGTTTTGAATAGTATCGAACAAACATAAGGCTAAGGGCAGCAGAACAGCATTGATTTAAACCCATTTCAATTAAGGGATTTCGATGTTTTCACCTAGATTTATAAAGAACCAAATTTACGACCATGACAATCGACGATTGGTCAACGCTAAGACCAATCTAGTGGCATCGCTTTACGCCTTCAGTAATGTTGCAGTTTCGTGATTCATGGCATCGCTTTACGCATTCAATAATTGTTACGGCATATGTGTAGGTCCAATTTTAGCAATCCCCACTTGTCTCCCACTTTTTTGTTTTTATTGACGTCACCGATGAAATGTGGTGTGTCTCTCATTTTATCCATCCGCCCTTGATTGGGGAAAAGGTTCTTTACGTTCCAATACATTTTATTTGTTCAAAAGAATGCTTTCAGGCGACACAGTTTCTATAATGTCCTTCCTAGAGGGCTCTGGTTCTATGCTTATATATAGGCTGGCAGCTTTCCTAGCGGGTAGAGATGTTTGCCTATTTTCCTAGACCTATATGAACGTTGTATCATTTCGAGATTGAACTCTTTATGTGTGTGTCAAGTGTACATCAATATTTGAATCTTTCAAGGATCGTACCCTTGAACTTCTGTGCTTTAAGTGGAAATAGATTTTTTTTTTGGTTTTTCAATTTGAATTTGTATGTTTATAGAAATTTAAAAGTACTTGTTTTTCAAAATCATATATCGGTTAACTCAATTCGAGTTTTCATTTACTGTTTGAATTTGAAGAAGTGTTAGTTGGAATTCCAACACTAGTAAGAGGCTTAGGAAATATGAAATATTAAGGAGTCAATTTATTGTAAAGTTGATAGAGTTAGTTAGTTTTCAAACAGTGCCTAACAAAGGACGATACCATAGAGTCAACAATATTAAAGATGCGACACCCAAAACAGTTGCCAGTTACAATTAATTAAGATTTATTAAGTATTAATACAAAAACAAAATAAAAGAAATTTAATTATAAATCATCAACTTACAGTATGGTAGATCTTGTACCGGTACACAGTTAATACAATATGCCAATTAATAATGATGAATGCGAAATAAATACATACATACACAAATACACAATACACGTCTCCTGAAGTCAATAATCATCTATATGAATCTCCGTCTCTCCGTCCGTGCCTGTCAATCCCTTAGATAGGTCGCGTAAGCCCTGCCTTCCAGAAAAGACTTATGACGTGTTGTTTACATTTCTCGGGTTATCGAGCGCATTCGAGAAAATACCAGGAAGACAGTCTAACATGTTTAATTGGTAAACACGGTTGTAAACAAGATACATCAAACGAATAGGCCACGCCCAAAACAGACGTTACTGTCTGATAGGATTCTAATTTAGGTCAAGTAAAATTCAAGCACGGGGAATGTATGCTACATAACATTTTCAAAGACATTAATGGATGATTTATTCACAGCTCATTTTCCAATGACATTTGTAATACATTGACTGTGTGCTACAAGGTAAATTATGCAAGCAAGTTTACAATAAAAACACGCATGTGCTGGGAACTATGGGTTAATTAAGTTCAGTATTTCTTATCCCAGCTGATCCCACACACGGCGTTTTATGTCCATTTCATTAGAGCACATGTGTCATACACAAAACAAAGGTTGTGCAAAGTATTTTAAGGAGCCCCATAATGTGACAAAATATTACGTTTTATAAGGCGGATGGTTTATTTCAAGTATTTCGTTAAGTCTCACTCCATTATAGTGGTACCAAAAATGTTGTTCATCCTGGCCTTTTTTAAGTTATCCTCGAACACATCTGTCATTGGTTCGTCTGCTAGGCCACATTTTCTAAAGCCTCTCAACCAACTGCGCCTTTTGTCATTCATAATGACCACATTTACGTTAGCCTCTAAACACATGGTTCATTATTGTATCCCCAATATTAGACGGACATAAAACACCGAAAGACTAAAAAAATAAAACGCGAACACAAAACGAGTCATACAATTGTGTTTTATACTTTAAGTCGATAGGTGTTTTATGGCTGTCAAATATTGATAAGTCATTAAATAATTTATGTTGGGTAAAGTCACACATTTGTTGTTGAGTCAAAACATTTCTATCTTTATGACGAAATTATAATTTAAAATTATCCAATATTCATGTAGAACAGCGATTTTCAACCTGTGGATCGCGACCCCTTTAGGGGTCGAAAGATCAATACACAGGGATCGCCTAAAACCATCGGGAAACACATATTTGTGAAGTAGCAACGAAAATAATTTTATGGTTGAGTGTCACCACCACATGACGAACTGTATTAAAGGGTCGCGGCATTAGGAAGGTTAAGAACCCCTGATGTAGAACATGAGCGTTATAGAGAACTAAAGCTACTAAAAATATATCCTCTCCGTTGTCGAAAATTGCTTTGTAGCTTCAAACTAGAGACCGACCGAATTTCGGCTTCGGCTTCGGTTTCGGCGCCGAAAGTGGCCATTTTATCACTTTGGGCCAAGTTTCGGTTTCAGCCGAAACTGAAAATTTAACTTTCGGCTTAATTTCGGTTTCGACCGAAAGAGAAAAGTTAACTTTCGGTTTTTCTTCGGTTTCGGCCGAAATTGACTTAGACTTTCGGCCATCCAGCCGAAAGTGACTCACGTTTTCGGTCATTTAATACTCAGCGAAAGCGATATTTAACAACAAACTAAGCACCATTTAAGAACAAATTAAGCGATCTTTGAGAACAAACTAAACGATATTTAAGAACAAACTAAACGACATTTATCAACAAACTAAACGAGCTTTAAAACAAACGAAGCGATCTTTAAGAACTATCTAAATGATCTTTAATAACAAACTAAACGATCTAAAAGAACAAACTAAACCATTTTTAAGACCGAACTAAATGATCTTTAAGAACAAAACAAATGATCTGTAATAGTAAACTAAATGATTTATAAGAATAAACTAAGCGATCAGAAAACTAAATGTTCTTTAGGAACAAACTAAAAGATCTTTAAGAACAAACTAATCGATGTTAAGGAACAAACTAAAAGATCTTTAAGAACAAACTAAGCAATCTTTATGAAAAAACTAAGCGATCTTTAACAACAAACTAAGCGATCTTTAACAACAAACTAAGCGATCTTTATGAACAAACTAAACGATCTTTAAGAACAAATAAAGCGACCTTTAACAAAAAACTAAGCGATCTTTATGAACAAACTAAACGATCTTTAAGAACAAATAAAGCAATCATTAACAAAAACTGGACGATATTTAATAACAAATTTAGCGATCTTTAAGAACAAACTAAACGATCTTTAACAACAAACCAGGCGATCTTTATGAACAAACTAACCGATCTTTAAGAAAAAATAAAGCGATCATTAACAAAAACTGGACGATCTTTAACAACAAATAAAGCGATCTCTAAGAACAAACTAAACGATCTTTAACAACAAACTAAACGATCTTTAACAACAAACTAAACGATCTTTGTCAACTAAGCGATCTTTAAGAAAAAAACTAAGCGATCTTTAACAACAAACTAAGCGACCTTTAACAACATAATAAGCGATCTTTAAGAACAAATTAAGCGATCTTTAAGATTAAACTTAGCGATATTTTAGAACAAATTAAGCGATATTTATGAACAAACTCACCTATCTTTAAGAACAAACTAACCGATCAATAACAACCAACTAAACGATCTTTAAAAACAAATTAAGTGATCTTTTAGAACCACAATTTTTAGAGACCCGGTTTAAAAAAATAATATTTTGCATTAATTCCCCCCCCCCCCAATTTTTGCCAAATTTCTCCTACCATACCAATTTTAAAAAATAGTAAAACAATTTAAATTACTTTTACATTAAAATGGGAAAATCCAAAGTACTCCTTAGATCAAGATTTAAAAAAATAGTAAAACAATTTAAATTACTTTTATATTAAAATGGTAAAATCCAAAGTACTCATTAGATCAAGGGTCTCAAACTCAAATCATCAGGGGGGGGGGGGGCGCAGGAGGTAGTGTCTGAATGAGAGTGGGCCGCATCAAGTAATCCACAAAAAAGCGATTACAACTGTTACACTCTGCTTAACCTTTATAAGTAACAATAAAATCATTAAGGGTTCTCAAGAACTAGGATTCACTTTTATCCACCTACTCACTGTTGCGTACGAAAATATATAGAAACATTTTTTTTTTAAAAATCAGAATTAGACTAGTCGGTGAGATTCGACTGAAACTGTCGCGGAGAGTCACGTTATAGATATGAGAATGGGGGAAACGGGCCGGCGCATTGACACTAAACTTTTCTGTCATGTAGCGGGCCGCAAAATATCGTCTTGCGGGTCACAAAGGGCTCGCGGGCCGCGAGTTTGAGAACCCTATATTAGAAGTTTATTTTTTAATATTCACGATTATCTCATTGTAAAAAAAAATAATGTTAATATTTATACTTTCCCCACATCATTTTCGATGTATTCAGAATGTATGCGGGAACGAATTTCAAAATATCTTAACATTTCATTTTCAGTTTCGGCTTCGGTTTCGGTCGAAATTCATTTTAAACTTTCGGCCTATTTTCGGCTTCGGCCGAAATCAGAAAATCACTTTCGGTCGGTCTCTATTTCAAACACTTTTAAGAATTTTTATCTTTCATCAAACATGCTCTACACAACACATCAATCTAGGCGCCAATGTTTTGAGGATTACTGTAGGATGAAGTTAATCTCTTAATCTCTTTATCTGCGGGTCACTAGTAGTATTGCTGTGCAGACCCATTGTGACATGACCTAAGCAGCTCACGTTCAAGTGCTTTTGCACTTTATTAGATGGCGCGATGTGTCCCTATCGCAAGACGAATGGCTGGGCCTTGTCGGTCATTGGGGGGGGGGATTAAGGCTATCTAGTCATTCATCTATCCATCCTAAACATAACACGAGCCACTGTTCCCAACAGGTTGAGATCCAATATGATGGAGGGGGGGGGGTCATTTCACCGGCTGTTTATCCGACCATCAGTAAGACATACGCTATAAGGTAAGTGTCCCGTGAAACAATATCTACGTGATGTCGGGGATTACAGCCGGGGTAGCATCGGGACGTCCATTGAGCGGACAGCTATCTAGTCATTCATCTATCCATCCTAAACATAACACGAGCCACTGTTCCCAACAGGTTGAGATCCAATATGATGGAGGGGGGGGGGGTCATTTCACCGGCTGTTTATCCGACCATCAGTAAGACATACGCTATAAGGTAAGTGTCCCGTGAAACAATATCTACGTGATGTCGGGGATTACAGCCGGGGTAGCATCTGGACGTCCATTGAGCGGACCGCTCACAATAACAAAGCTTACTCTCTAGCAGACTTGCAAACAAAAAAACAAAAAAAGCAAAGTTCCTGGTGCGGCTGTTAGACAAATGCAAATAAGAAATATTCACGTATGACATAAGGATATTATTCGTTTCAATAAATTAATATAATGGAACTCATTGTCTGTCAAGATGTATTCACCATTATAGATTATCAATCATGCGGTGGTGTGCTGTAATGCTGCATTCAATAGGCGAGCAACATAAAAATCCCAGAAGTTCATCACTGATTCGGATTATTATAAAGTGCGTTATTTGAATGTGTGTTTTTCAAGAAACTGGAAGTCCACGCACAGGCGTCGGTGGTGTAGTTAGGGGGTGAGGGGTTGCGGACCGCATCCCAGAGGGGTGAAACCAAATTGAAAAATTGCATATTTACAGGGCGCACACTCCTCAATCTAACCGAGTTTTATAAAGGGAGAACGAATCACCCGTTAAGTTCCAAACATGTAACCAATCCAAATGAGTGCATTATTAAAAGTTCAAGGTTGATGCGTCAAAAAGAATGTGACCCTATAACAAGGTGATAAAAACACCGTGTTGACCATGATTCGACGCCAATTGAAGTTTTCGGTAACTTTGACAAGTGACAGAAAGCTAAATTTATCTAAATTCTGAGAAATAAAACTTTCATTTGATACTAAATACGATATGGTCGAGCGATTTTAAGTACATGTTACAGTTCTTCAATACCTTCTAAGCTTCAATTCATTGTTTTAGTTCTTGTCATCGTTATAATGTGGACTTATTTTGACAAGAAGAAATCCATCGTGGAAGTCGTGTTTGGGGGGGGGGGTGTTCTACACCATGAGTTTACCGCACCGGGTGACACTAACCCTAGCTATGACACTGATTGACATCCCCATGTTTTGGTGGGTTATTTCTAGTGGTAACAAGATAATTCAAGAGCTGTGTAGTATTTTTCGTATAAGACATTTCAATCTCAGAATTGGAAAGGTATCAAATTACTAACTTTTATTGAAGAGGTCATTAAAAAATATAAATTAACGGTATTACAATGGAACAATCCATTAATATTGTTGAACCCATCTCCCTACCCTCCACAGCCACAGTCACATGAAAGTGTTGAATTTGAATAGTTTATACATTAGTCAAAGTATCATTAAGTTTTGACGATTGCTTTAAAACAATTGGTTACAGCCAAATATCCAGCAAACTAAAGCAGAGAAAATACATCACTGCAACGCGCCCGTTTACTATTATAGTCTGTCAATACTTAACCTAACCAACAGTCTGTCAATACTTAACCTAACCAACAGTCTGTCAATACTTAACCTAACCAACAGTCTGTCAATACTTAACCTAACCAACAGTCTGTCAATACTTAACCTAACCAATAGTCTGTCAATACTTAACCTAACCAACAGTCTGTCAATACTTAACCTAACCAACAGTCTGTCAATACTTAACCTAACCTACAGTCTGTCAATACTTAGCCTAACCTACAGTCTGTCAATACTTAACCTAACCTACAGTCTGTCAATACTTAAACTAACCTACAGTATGTCAATACTTAACCTAACCTACAGTATGTCAATACTTAACCTAACCTACAGTCTGTCAATACTAACCTAACTTATATTGAGCGATGTCGGATGGGATACACGTGCACAACGGACAGGACATTTTCGTATTGGTACCCTCGTGTAACCTTGCGAGAACCTCGCGTGTCCTGTTTCCTACCTTTGACTCTTACGGCTTGAACTAATCCATTCATCTGTCATCATTTTATTTGACACAGTCCTGGGAACCAGAAGTAAATGATCAAGTAATGAACACAGCTCGGCGTGTGTCCCTTCCACCTTCAGTTCCAATGAATACGTCTCAGATTTATGTCCCCCGAATGTCGTCTGCAAGAACAACCCCGTTGATTCTGCCTCGTTAGATACACCATGGGGGGGCTCACAAAATTTGTGTAAGGGGCGGGGAGCAAGTTTGTGGTAGGTGGGTGGGGGGGGCGCGCAGACACGATCCCGTTATTCCGTATAATAGTTGAGATGCATCGTTAGCTCCACATGAATGCACAAGTGCAGGTAGACGTGTCTGTAGTTTGATACATCAGTATGTGTGGCGGTGTATTCATTGATCGATCATTATTCAAAGGTAGCATATTAATGGATACAGCTCATTATGTGTAGCCCTGAATTAATTGATTGATCATTTTGCGGAGGTAGCACATTAATGGATACAGCTCATTATGTGAGGAGGTACATAGTACGATCATCTTCGGTCATGTGATAGACAACTTTCATACATATGACAATGGTTAACTCCAAAAGTAGAATCAAGGTACAGACAGAATACTCTAGAGAGTTCACAGTTAATCGGGGCCTGAGACAAGTAGACTCACTATCATGTATCCTGTTTAACATCACGCTAGAAAAAGTTATTAGAAGCATACACGTTAGCACCAGTGGAACCATAAAAACTACTTCCAGAGAGATACTACAGAACAACGACCATCAGGAATCTTTTATAGCCAACCATTGCAGTACCTAGCCTATGCAGATGATATAGCACTACTGGGTAGAAACCGTAATGACATAATTAAAGCATTGAGGGAAATGAAAATGCCTCAGTCAAAGCTGGTCTTGATATAAATGAACCGAAGACAAAATATATGATAATGTCAAGAAACTCCCACGCTGATGATAACATCAATATAAACAACCACAAATTTGAGAGAGTGGACTCATTCAAATATCTAGGGGCAACTATAAATGAGCACAATGAGATAATGTCAGAATTGAAAGAAAGGATAACAGCAGACAACCGTTCCTATTTCAGTCTACAAAAGCTACTGGGAAACAAAAACTTATCAAGGGGAACAAAGAAGACAATATACATCACCATCATAAGACCTGTAGTATTGTACGCTAGTGAGACCTGGACCCTCACCAGAAAAGCAGAGAACCTGCTCAACACATGGGAGAGGAAAATCCTCCGCAAAATATATGGACCAGTGATAGAAAATGATATCTGGAGAATACGTACAAACCGAGAACTTTACTATTTATACAAAGAACCACCCATAGTCACAATGATCAAAAAAGGCAGACTACGCTGGGCAGGTCATGTTGAGAGGATGCCAGATTGCAGAGCAGCCAAAGTTATATACAGGCAGAAGCCTAGGCAGACGACTCACCGGTCGCCCAAGGATGAGGTGGATTGATGATGTGGAGACATATTTACACCAGTTGGGGGCTCGAGCATGGAGACGGAAAGTCATGGATCGCTCCGAGTGGAAGGATGTGGTGGAGCAGGCCAGGGCCCTACATGGGCTGTAGTGCCCTGATGATGATGATGATAGAAAATTTATTGTCTGTGATGGTAAATTAATTGATAGCTCGCTATGTATGGTGTGACATTGAAGGGCAATCGTTCTCAGCTTGTTAACTATTTGTGCTGACATCATGCAAGGTATTGAACAATCGTTCATGTATGGCAAGGCATTTAATGTTCTGTCATATAGATATAAATCATGCAGATAGCAAGGTATTCAATGTTCAGTCATGTACATAGCAATGTATTGAATATTCAGTCATCTAGATAGCAAGGTATTGAATGTTCAGGCATGTAGATAGCAAGGTATTGAATGTTCAGGCATGTAGATAGCAAGGTATTGAATGTTCAGGCATGAAGATATTGTTGTAGGTCTGTCAAAATGTGTGAGGATTTACACAATGCAGTAAAAACAGTTGACTCCAAGAAGGTCATGAATAATGTTGTCATAATCAGTGATGAAATAACCTGTTACCTCATGACCAGTAATGTAATGGCTATGATGAAATGAATAGTGATGTAATGACCAATGATGTAATGACCAATGAGGTATTGACCTGTGACGCAGTATCTAGCTTTGGTGTAATTATGTAATGATCCGTTACCTCATGACAAGTAATGTTATGATCAGAAGTAGAACCTGTCAGCAGTTATGGTTGCTACTTCAATGACATCATCTATGATAACTTCTTCTTCTTCTTCTTTATTTTGAGGGCCCACGATCAATGAATTGATCATTCTGGCGCCTATGTTTCAGAGGGGTTTGCGATGTTACTGTGCATGGGTTTCAATGGGATACTTCACTGGTTGCAAGGGCGACTCAGCAGTGGTGTTATGAACTGGGGGTTGGAATACAGGTGGCAATAGACACAAATGTGTCGAGTGTAGCTGCCTCAACTGTTGATTTTGGAAGCTTGTTGCGCCCTATTGTCTTCGGCAGGAATGAGGAGCTCCTGTACTTGGTTCTTGTTTTTACCAGCTGGAACTGTTTGTCGTGGCTTCGTCGCAGTCTGGGGGGAGATGAACGAGTTTCTGTTTGATTCCGGAGCAGTGGACCAGCTTTTTTGTATCTTGTACAACATGGAGAGCCTGGATAGTTGTCGTCGTTCTTCCAATGTAGACCAGCCCAGTGTTTCCAGCATGCTGGAGGTGTTTCTGTAGCGGTTCATGACAAAGCGTGCTGCCCGTCGCTGGACCGCCTCCACCCTGTCGATGCTTTTCTGGGTAAATGGGTCCCAGACTGTAGAAGCATACTCTAAGATAGGTCGGACAAAGGCTTTATAGGCTTTTTCTTTCACGCTTGAGTTTCCGATCTTCAGATCGCGCCTTAGGAATCCCAGGGTCTTGTTTGCCCGGTTGCACACACTGTTAATGTGCTCGTCCCAGCGGACCTCTCTTTGAATGGTAACACCCAAGTACTTTACGGAGGAAACTTGCTCAAGAATATGGCCATGCAGTTCGTAAGAGTGGTTTAGAGGGAATCTGCTTCTGGAGACTGACAGGGTCTGGCATTTGACGGGATGAAATTCCATGTCCCAGCTCATCTCCCACTCAGCTAACCGATTGAGGTCTTGTTGAAGCTGGCTCTGGTCAGAGCTGTTGACGATTGTTCTATATACCGCCGTGTCGTCTGCGAACAGTCTTGCTTGAGAGGTCAGCTTCTCGGGCAGATCATTGATATATGCTAGGAACAAACAAGGGCCTAGCACTGAGCCCTGGGGGACCCCTGACTTAACACCGACATAGGAGGAGGTTTTGCCATCTACCACTACTGCCTGGCATCGGTCGCTGAGGAAGCTAGAGATCCATGTTTTGGTAGTGCCTTGGATCCCATATCTCTGTAGTTTGTGTAATAGCAAGCTATGGTTGACATGGTCAAACGCTTTTGAAAAGTCCAGCACAAGCACATCAGTCTGCTTGCTGTTTTCCAAGTTGGTCGTCAATTCTTCAGCAAATTCAAGGAGTTGGGTCTCGCATGATCTGTTGATTAACTTAAATGCACCCTTCCTCCAACCTTCCACCAACACTTCCAAACAAAATATCCCCATGGATTCTTTAAATGTCCAACTTTCGAAAAGAATCAAGACATCATAAGCGTCTACATAGAGGTTGGGGCAGGGGATTCGCTTACTATTTGAGTTAAGAAAGGTAACAAAATTCAAATATGAAAAATAAAAATGCTCATTTAAAAGAGATATGAATTCGGCTCCATTATGGATCCAACTCTATGAAACGACTATTGAGTTGTCATAAGTTTGATAGCACAATCACCACGCCACTCCACCCCACCCCACCCCACCCCACACCCCTCAGGATCGGGATAGTTTTAGAAACATAAATTACAATAACTATAATTCTATTTAAAATCATTATTTTAACAATTTCAGTATTTAATAATTTGATTGGCTGAAAGGTGTAAAGAATTGTTTCAACAATTATCAAATGTGCAATAGTGTGTTATCAATGTTTTTATTAGACCAAAATTCGATGGTGGCAGGAGCCAGAAAAGGCTTCCACTTTATATAGGTCAAGGAGGTTCCCCGGGTTAAAGACAGTACTTTGAACAATGCGCTCGTCTTTTTTCTGCCCGTTCTCTATCAGTATCAGCAAGGCTGAGTTTCTCTTTCATTTCTTTTGAAACTTGCAATCAGTTAGTTGCTATTTAATTTTAAAAAAGGAATGAAATGTTCCTTTTTTATTTATTTCATATTAATTGTAACTATCTTTAGTCATAGTGTATGGCACGAATAATGCTCCTTAAAGATCGGGAAAGTTACCATGCTCATTTTTCGGGTCCAACTATTGGTCCTGTCACACTAACTGTAGTTTTGGTCCTGTCATTCTAAGTCTAGTGTAGGGACATTATTCAGGTCCAACTGTTGGTCCTGTCACACTAACTGTAGTTTTGGTCCTGTCATCCTAAGTCTAGTGTTGGGACATTGTTCAGGTCCAACTGTTGGTCCTGTAACCCTAACTGTAGTTTTGGTCCTGTCATTCTAAGTCTAGTGTTGGGACATTGTTCAGGTCCAACTATTGGTCCTGTAACCCTAACTGTAGTTTTGGTCCTGTCATCCTAAGTCTAGTGTTGGGACATTGTTCAGGTCCAACTGTTGGTCCTGTCACCCTAACTGTAGTTTTGGTCCTGTCATCCTAAGTCTAGTGTTGGGACATTGTTCAGTTGGTCCTGTCACCCTAACTGTAGTTTTAGTCCTGTCATCCTAAGTCTAGTGTTGGGACATTGTTCAGGTCCAACTGTTGGTACTGTCACCCTAACTGTAGTTTTGGTCCCGTCATCCTAAGTCCAGTTTTGGGACATTGTTCAGGTCCAACTGTTGGTCCTGTCACACTAACTGTTGCTTTGGTCCTGTCATCCTAAGTAATGTGTTGGCACATTGTTCAGGTCCAACTTGGTCCTGTTACCGTAAGTCAAGTTTTGGGACATTGTTCAGGTCCAACTGTTGGTCCTGTCACCCTAAGTAAAGTTTTGATATTCTCTAAAGTGACGTAACTGCACTTAGGGTGAGACAACTTGTGGCTAAATCCATGCTAATAGCTGGACTTGTACCTCTCTTTTTAATAATCAACGATTTTTTAAACTGTAAATTTACGTATTACTAATTTTGAAGTGACCTTTCAAATTAATGAACATGTATGTTAAGGGTGGTCGATGGGAATGTTGTACAACGTTATAAGGGATAGGGTTAGGTGAAAATGAGATCTTTTTGAGATGGAAATGTTGTACAACGTTATAAGGGATAGGGTTAGGTGAAAATGAGATCTTTTTGAGATGGAAATGTTGTACAACGTTATAAGGGATAGGGTTAGGTGAAATAGAGATCTTTTTGAGATGGAAATGTTGTACAACGTTATAAGGGATAGGGTTAGGTGAAAATGAGATCTTTTTGAGATGGAAATGTTGTACAACGTTATAAGGGATAGGGTTAAGTGAAAATGAGATCTTTTTGAGTAACATAACATGTTGACGGCCAGTGACCATAACTGTTCTTTAATCATACACCTGCAAATGCTGAAAACATGTCACGTGATAATAAGATAGTTGTCATGAAAGATGCTCAGACTTGTTTCATTTTAACAACAATTTCGATCTTAGTTCGTCCAGACAAATGTTCCATTTTTTAGTTATTGTTTTTTAAATAGGTTTTGTTTGGCATTATTTTGGTTTAGAACGTTAGGCAATAGCAAGAGACATGTATAGAAGGGCGAGCTCGACTAAGAGTTTAGGCAATAGCAAGAGACATGTATAGAAGGGCGAGCTCGACTAAGAGTTTAGGCAATAGCAAGAGGCATGTATAGAAGGGCGAGCTCGGCTAAGAGTTTAGGCAATAGCAAGAGACATGTATAGAAGGGCGAGCTCGGCTAAGAGTTTAGGCAATAGCAACAGACATGTATAGAAGGGCGAGCTCGGCTAAGAGTTTAGGCAATAGCAAGAGACATGTATAGAAGGGAGAGCTCGGCTAAGAGTTTAGGCAATAGCAAGAGACATGAATAGAAGGGCGAGCTCGACTAAGAGTTTAGGCAATAGCAAGAGACATGTATAGAAGGGCGAGCTCGGCTAAGAGTTTAGGCAATAGCAAGAGACATGTATAGAAGGGTGAGCTCGGCTAAGAGTTTAGGAAATAGCAAGAGACATGTATAGAAGGGCGAGCTCGACTAAGAGTTTAGGCAATAGCAAGAGAAATGTATAGAAGGGCGAGCTCGGCTAAGAGTTTAGGAAATAGCAAGAGACATGTATAGAAGGGCGAGCTCGGCTAAGAGTTTAGGAAATAGCAAGAGACATGTATAGAAGGGCGAGCTCGGCTAAGAGTTTAGGAAATAGCAAGAGACATGTATAGAAGGGCGAGCTCGGCTAAGAGTTTAGGCAATAGCAAGAGACGTGTATAGAAGGTCGAGCTCGACTAAGAGTTTAGGCAATAGCAAGAGACATGTATAGAAGGGCGAGCTCGGCTAAGAGTTTAGGCAATAGCAAGAGACATGTATAGAAGGGCGAGCTCAGCTAAGAGTTTAGGAAATAGCAAGAGACATGTATAGAAGGGCGAGCTCGGCTAAGAGTTTAGGCAATAGCAAGAGACATGTATAGAAGGGCGAGCTCGGCTAAGAGTTTAGGCAATAGCAAGAGACATGTATAGAAGGGCGAGCTCGGCTAAGAGTTTAGGCAATAGCAAGAGACATGTATAGAAGGGCGAGCTCGGCTAAGAGTTTAGGCAATAGCAAGAGACATGTATAGAAGGGCGAGCTCGGCTAAGAGTTTAGGCAATAGCAAGAGACATGTATAGAAGGGCGAGCTCGGCTAAGAGTTTAGGCAATAGCAAGAGACATGTATAGAAGGGCGAGCTCGGCTAAGAGTTTAGGCAATAGCAAGAGACATGTATAGAAGGGCGAGCTCGGCTAAGAGTTTAGGCAATAGCAAGAGACATGTATAGAAGGGCGAGCTCGGCTAAGAGTTTAGGCAATAGCAAGAGACATGTATAGAAGGGCGAGCTCGGCTAAGAGTTTAGGCAATAGCAAGAGACATGTATAGAAGGGCGAGCTCGGCTAAGAGTTTAGGCAATAGCAAGAGACATGTATAGAAGGGCGAGCTCGGCTAAGAGTTTAGGCAATAGCAAGAGACATGTATAGAAGGGCGAGCTCGGCTAAGAGTTTAGGCAATAGCAAGAGACATGTATAGAAGGGCGAGCTCGGCTAAGAGTTTAGGCAATAGCAAGAGACATGTATAGAAGGGCGAGCTCGGCTAAGAGTTTAGGCAATAGCAAGAGACATGTATAGAAGGGCGAGCTCGGCTAAGAGTTTAGGCAATAGCAAGAGACATGTATAGAAGGGCGAGCTCGGCTAAGAGTTTAGGCAATAGCAAGAGACATGTATAGAAGGGCGAGCTCGGCTAAGAGTTTAGGCAATAGCAAGAGACATGTATAGAAGGGCGAGCTCGGCTAAGAGTTTAGGAAATAGCAAGAGACATGTATAGAAGGGCGAGCTCGACTAAGAGTTTAGGCAATAGCAAGAGACATGTATAGAAGGGCGAGCTCGACTAAAGGTTTAGGCAAATAGCAAGAGACATGTATAGAAGGGCGAGCTCGGCTAAGAGTTTAGGAAATAGCAAGAGACATGTATAGAAGGGCGAGCTCGGCTAAGAGTTTAGGCAATAGCAAGAGACATGTATAGAAGGGTGAGCTCGACTAAGAGTTTAGGCAATAGCAAGAGACATGTATAGAAGGGCGAGCTCGGCTAAGAGTTTAGGCAATAGCAAAAGACATGTATAGAAGGGCGAGCTCGGCTAAGAATTTAGGCAATAGCACGAGACATGTATAGAAGGGCAAGCTCGACTCAGAGTTTAGGCAACAGAAAGAGACATGTATAGAAGGGCGAGCTCGACTAAGAGTTTAGGCAATAGCAAAAGACATGTATAGAAGGGAGAGCTCGGCTAAGAGTTTAGGCAATAGCAAGAGACATGTATAGAAGGGCGAGCTCGGCTAAGAGTTTAGGAAATAGCAAGAGACATGTATAGAAGGGCGAGCTGGGCTAAGAGTTTAGGAAATAGCAAGAGACATGTATAGAAGGGCGAGCTCGGCTAAGAGTTTAGGCAATAGCAAGAGACATGTATAGAAGGGCGAGCTCGGCTAAGAGTTTAGGCAATAGCAAGAGACATGTATAGAAGGGCGAGCTCGGCTAAGAGTTTAGGCAATAGCAAGAGACATGTATAGAAGGGCGAGCTCGGCTAAGAGTTTAGGCAATAGCAAGAGACATGTATAGAAGGGCGAGCTCGGCTAAGAGTTTAGGCAATAGCAAGAGACATGTATAGAAGGGCGAGCTCGGCTAAGAGTTTAGGCAATAGCAAGAGACATGTATAGAAGGGCGAGCTCGGCTAAGAGTTTAGGCAATAGCAAGAGACATGTATAGAAGGGCGAGCTCGGCTAAGAGTTTAGGCAATAGCAAGAGACATGTATAGAAGGGCGAGCTCGGCTAAGAGTTTAGGCAATAGCAAGAGACATGTATAGAAGGGCGAGCTCGGCTAAGAGTTTAGGCAATAGCAAGAGACATGTATAGAAGGGCGAGCTCGGCTAAGAGTTTAGGCAATAGCAAGAGACATGTATAGAAGGGCGAGCTCGGCTAAGAGTTTAGGCAATAGCAAGAGACATGTATAGAAGGGCGAGCTCGGCTAAGAGTTTAGGCAATAGCAAGAGACATGTATAGAAGGGCGAGCTCGGCTAAGAGTTTAGGCAATAGCAAGAGACATGTATAGAAGGGCGAGCTCGGCTAAGAGTTTAGGCAATAGCAAGAGACATGTATAGAAGGGCGAGCTCGGCTAAGAGTTTAGGCAATAGCAAGAGACATGTATAGAAGGGCGAGCTCGGCTAAGAGTTTAGGCAATAGCAAGAGACATGTATAGAAGGGCGAGCTCGGCTAAGAGTTTAGGCAATAGCAAGAGACATGTATAGAAGGGCGAGCTCGGCTAAGAGTTTAGGCAATAGCAAGAGACATGTATAGAAGGGCGAGCTCGGCTAAGAGTTTAGGCAATAGCAAGAGACATGTATAGAAGGGCGAGCTCGGCTAAGAGTTTAGGAAATGGCAAGAGACATATATAGAAGGGCGAGCTCGACTAAGAGTTTAGGAAATAGCAAGAGACATGTATAAAAGGTCGAGCTCGGCTAAGAGTTAAGGAAATAGCAAGATACATGTATAAAAGGGCGAGCTCGACTAAGAGTTTAGGCAATAGCAAGAGACATGTATAGAAGGGCGAGCTCGACTAAGAGTTTAGGAAATAGCAAGAGACATGTATAGAAGGGCGAGCTCGACTAAGAGTTTAGGAAATTGCAAGAGACATGTATAGAAGGGCGAGCTTGACTAAGAGTTTAGGAAATAGAAAGAGACATGTATAGAAGGGCGAGCTCGACTAAGAGTTTAGGAAATAGCAAGAGACATGTATAGAAGGGCGAGCTCGACTAAGAGTTTAGGAAATAGCAAGAGACATGTATAGAAGGGCGAGCTCGACTAA